>JALPQI010009478.1:0-39943 GCA_025490895.1 Thaumatotibia leucotreta
GAGGCAGTGGTAATAAAATGCGATTTTCGTCTTTTTACTCCCTCTATACCTACGTCCTGTAAAGGTTTGATGGTAGCTGTGCCATTGGATTATATGGCTAAGATATTTTAATGATTTAATATATGAGCTGTTTCTTCAGATAGGTATGTTGTAGTGCCATTTGCTCCCGTGTATGGTAAATGTATTAATTATGTGCGGATTTTTTTAATCCCCCAAATTATGCACGGATTTCCAAAAAGTTGGCTCGGATTTTACTAATTTGAGCCAGTTCTTTGGTAACTTACCGTATTTGGGTGTTTTCCAAAAAATCCAGATCTGGACGTGTTTGAGCCCATTCGAATCAGAACCACGAGCGGATTCGATCTAGATAATAAAATAATGTTGAATATTTTTCGTACACAATTTGAGTTTCCGTTATCCGTGTGACGCTCGTAGTTAGTTCATACAAAAAATGTGATGTAATGGATTTTTTTTTAAGAAATAATTGTTTATTATCTCGATCGAATCAGCTCGGGATTCGAATGAGCCCAGCCACGTCCAGATCTGGAAGAATCATTTTCAGGTTTTTTTTTTGAAAACGCCTATTTAGCCTTTTGATTGGTAATAGGACTTCGTGCAGGGTCCACCCGGATAGCAACCACCGTCTTACCCGTTAACCTGCCGCTAAGTAACAGTGTTTGCACTGCCGTGTTTCGGTTTAGGGCAACATAGCCGGTGTAATTACTGGCATAGAGGCAATTCATCTAAAACCTCAGGTTAGGAAGCGCATAAGCGATTTTCTGATCACTACGAGTATGTCCATGGGCCTCAGTTCTTGCTTTCCATCAGTTGGGCTGAGAGCTCAGTTGTCTACTTTCGTCATATAAAAATAATAGCTGGATCTTTAATCATTTTTATTCTTATTTGGAAGTTTAACATTTCTGTAGTCAACTGTCCCTTAACACACAAAGCCCGGGTCCAATGAATAATGATATCATTGTATATTCAGTCATTATCACGCTACTGTTTACGATAATACTTCCAAGTAGCTATCTGTCGACCCACGCCGTCCGGCTGATGGTTAAAACATGCCGCCATTTTGTGATAAACCTCCCATTTCAAAAGCCAGAATATGAATTCATGAATGAGTTTTATGTAATAACTAATTAATTTATTTGCATTGACTGGAGCACATTAGGAAATTGTAGATGATTGATATATGTTACTGATTAAAATGAAGAGATCCCATGTAAAATTGAAGCACAAAGTGATTACTATAAACCTTCGGTAAAGGTAAGCGAATTACCCCTTATTCATAAACGTCTGCTTACTTAACAAGCCTCTAATAATTGTTTGTCCCTTTCGGTCTTAACAATGTGTCCATAAGAGCAAAAGGGACAAACAATTATTAGCAGCTTGTTAAGTTAGCATACGTTTGGATGGATGGATTTTTTTGTTTGCATGGATTTTTTGTACGGTATTGTTGGCTTACAACATCAATGCATAATTATACCATCGTCAACTAAGATTAGGAAGCGAGAGTACGATGCACGTGTCCAAATATAGTTCGAGTTCATTCAACCCAGTTACTTCAGCAGGATATAAAACTAAATTTAGATCAGGATAGAGTGTGACAAAGAAATCTACTCGTAATGTTACAGTGAAATAGGAGACTTGTTCTTATGTATTTTCTTGTATACTCAACCAATTTCAACCCTCTAGGCCACTCTAGTAAAGTCCATTTCAAATACGAAGGCCCGCTTGACAAAGTCATTAGGCGTCAACAATAGGATCAGTGCGGCTGCCCTATGCAGAAATCAAGTATCTGTGTTTTGGCAAATTTTACAGTAGAGCGAAAAAACGTTTTTTTTAGACTTTTCTTGATTACATGTTTACTAGTTAAATGATAGCATTAAAAATTGCTGTGTTTTATTATGCAAGACATCATTAATAGGAAACTATAAAAAAAAATTCAAAATTATGAGGCCAATCATTTTAAAATGCAAAAACAGTTTTCTGAATAGAATGCGATAAGATAATTTTAAAGCTTTTCTACAAAAAAACAAGTATCTGTATATAATTTCGTGTTTTAGTAAGCTTCTTCTTTATAAGTTTATAACACAAGCATATTTTATACTACATTTTAGATGCCAATAATTAAGTGTATGTCATACTTGTGTAAAATATATTAATGTAGTATGTATTTCAAGTATTTCACGGAAAAGAAGCCCCTATTCTGTTTGAATGCAAGTTGTTTTAAAATTCATAAATGTAGCACAAGTTTTTTTTTCTGGAACAAAGTATTTCTCATACAGAAATGCTTAAAAAATTACATCAATTACTTAAATTGTAGGAAACTACAAATACCTCAAATACCGAACCGAAAAAGAACTTCAAAACCGACAGTCTGTGGAAAATATCTAGACGCAGGCGTGGAAGACATAAAAACAATGGAAAGTTATAGTTTTGTTCAATAAATCAACATACAATATAGTTGTATGTATATTTTATTATTTACACCTGGTACAGAACATAAAGATAAAAATACCTATATAAATCAACCTTATTCAAACATCTGTATTGTTCACCTTCCTCTATTAAATCTAGTGATTGTGACTTTTATTGCAATTGGGTTAAAAATAATTGCTAATTACTTGGCATTAAGGGCACTAACTTTGCCAATTTTTTTTTTTTGCAGACCTCTGCCTCCTAAGACATTGTTTTTTTTTTTTTTGTAATTCGTGCACTATTTTTTCTGTAAGAAGTCCACTACTTTCTATTCCTAATTCAAATTATTTTTATATAAAATACAGTCTCATATCCGTTTCTGAAGCAAACTTCGACCAAGTTTCAATAACAAATTCCTTAAGTTGTCATTTTTATAATTTTCATCACATTCAGCTAGGGGTAGAAACTACCACAAATCTCGAATTTTACTCATGTTATTATTTTCTAAACATAATGTAGAAACTATCTGTTTTGCCCTATGGCGAGCATTTGAATGAAACCATTCCAGTGTTCTTTGCGTCTTTTCACTTTAAATAACTTATACAGCCAGGAAAACACTTCAGTTATCAGATAATAAGCACTTCAATAACACTTTACGTATGTATACGAACTATGAAAAAACAGCCATATTCATTACTTGAATTAAAAAGGTACCACAGGACAATTTCTACCCGAAACTCAAATAAAAATTATAAATATAAGGTTTTGGTATCCTAATAAAATGAAAATTTCTACGCTAAAGTCAAGTAACTCTGCGATCTATATCAATATTTCTATGCTAAAGTCAAGTAACTCCGCGATCTATATCAATATTTCTACGCTGAAGTCAAGTAACTCAGTAATCTATATGAATTTCAAGTATCTTTTGCAAGATACTTGATTTCAACGTAGAATTAGGGTATATACTTGTTTTTAGCGTAGAATACCCCGTTAAAAAAAGATACTTGGATTTTTTAAAGTTCTGTATTTAGAAAAATATTCATTATTAAAAAAAACTTTTTTTGATAAATTTCGAGATACTTGATTTCTGCGTAGGGCAGCCGAGTGATAACAAAAGATACCTGATATTTTACAGACAAACGGGTCTTAATCGCGTAAACTTACGTTTAATTATATCCTGACGTTTCGGGCATGACGTTACACCCGTGGTCGCAGGCAGACTGGCGAGAGAATGTATCAACACCTTCGAGCTGCGCGGGTTTTCCGAACTACCCGCACTTGATCTTGATTATTCACTTCTAGGCTAGGGTTGTCACTAGGCCTACACACAACACTCACAACATCCAATGGCTTAAAAATGGATGTTTCACCACGCTTACATTTGTAAATCACGGGATTCCACGCGGACGAGATTCCTTGCCCCTCATTTTGATTAAAATTCCGATGTTTCTTAATTTCAATAGCTTCACGTACTTTTCGGCTATGATGTATACGCTCGGTTGAGAGGACTTTCGGGTTATGGAGCTCAATCCAGTGGTTAGGTCCGGACTCCAACAAATGCTCGGCCACAGCAGACTTATTCGTTTGACGCTTTTTAACAGCCGTGATATGTTCCTTGACCCTTTCCGCTATGGTGCGTTTGGTTTCCCCAATATAGGAACTACCACAGCTACAATCGATCTTATAAACGCCCGGTGTGTGATAAGGTAAAACATCCTTAGGCGACCTTAGATGACCTGCCACCTTTGATAACGGCATGTAAACGGTTGGTATGGAATACTTATTCAAAAGCGTACCTATTTTGTCCGTTACACCCCTGACATAAGGCAAAAATGCTGGTCGCCTTGCAACATCTGGATGTTTCTTCCTCGGTGTTCGTCTGGGTTGCCGTCTGTTCATTATGTAGCCATTTCTCTTCAGAACCTCCTGAACGTGCGATAACTCAATTTCTAGAAATTCAGGGTCACAAAGGTCATGTGCTCTGTTCTTTAGAGAATTAACCACAGACTGAAGCTGGCGGGGGTGGTGGTGAGACAGAGCGTTCAAATACCTGTCAGTGTGTGTGGGCTTCCTATAGACAGTGTGCGCCAAAGAACCATCATCTCGACCTATCACCTTCACGTCCAGAAAAGGCAAACTGCGCTCCGATTCCAATTCATACGTGAATTTGACTTTAGTATGAATGGAATTGAGATACTGGAGTAATTGCTCAACTTCATGCTTGCCACCTCTCATAACGCAAAAGACATCATCGACATACCGTTTCCATAATTTCACTGCCCATGGTTGCAGATCTATGCTGGCCTCGAAATGCTCCATCCAGATATTTGCTAAAACCGGTGCCACAGGGCTACCCATAGCAACTCCGTCGATCTGGAGATAATGCCCCCCTCGATATAAAAAGTAGCTCCCTTCTAAGCAATTCCGGAGCAAAACCATGACAGAACTCACTATCCCATTGTCAGCAAGCCTCTTTCGAACTACTTCTAGACACTCTTTAACCGGAACATTGGTGAAAAGTGACTCAACATCGAAACTCACCATTAAGTCTCCTGGTTCCAGCGTTACGTCCTTGCTGACAATGGGATAGTGAGTTCTGTCATGGTTTTGCTCCGGAATTGCTTAGAAGGGAGCTACTTTTTATATCGAGGGGGGCATTATCTCCAGATCGACGGAGTTGCTATGGGTAGCCCTGTGGCACCGGTTTTAGCAAATATCTGGATGGAGCATTTCGAGGCCAGCATAGATCTGCAACCATGGGCAGTGAAATTATGGAAACGGTATGTCGATGATGTCTTTTGCGTTATGAGAGGTGGCAAGCATGAAGTTGAGCAATTACTCCAGTATCTCAATTCCATTCATACTAAAGTCAAATTCACGTATGAATTGGAATCGGAGCGCAGTTTGCCTTTTCTGGACGTGAAGGTGATAGGTCGAGATGATGGTTCTTTGGCGCACACTGTCTATAGGAAGCCCACACACACTGACAGGTATTTGAACGCTCTGTCTCACCACCACCCCCGCCAGCTTCAGTCTGTGGTTAATTCTCTAAAGAACAGAGCACATGACCTTTGTGACCCTGAATTTCTAGAAATTGAGTTATCGCACGTTCAGGAGGTTCTGAAGAGAAATGGCTACATAATGAACAGACGGCAACCCAGACGAACACCGAGGAAGAAACATCCAGATGTTGCAAGGCGACCAGCATTTTTGCCTTATGTCAGGGGTGTAACGGACAAAATAGGTACGCTTTTGAATAAGTATTCCATACCAACCGTTTACATGCCGTTATCAAAGGTGGCAGGTCATCTAAGGTCGCCTAAGGATGTTTTACCTTATCACACACCGGGCGTTTATAAGATCGATTGTAGCTGTGGTAGTTCCTATATTGGGGAAACCAAACGCACCATAGCGGAAAGGGTCAAGGAACATATCACGGCTGTTAAAAAGCGTCAAACGAATAAGTCTGCTGTGGCCGAGCATTTGTTGGAGTCCGGACCTAACCACTGGATTGAGCTCCATAACCCGAAAGTCCTCTCAACCGAGCGTATACATCATAGCCGAAAAGTACGTGAAGCTATTGAAATTAAGAAACATCGGAATTTTAATCAAAATGAGGGGCAAGGAATCTCGTCCGCGTGGAATCCCGTGATTTACAAATGTAAGCGTGGTGAAACATCCATTTTTAAGCCATTGGATGTTGTGAGTGTTGTGTGTAGGCCTAGTGACAACCCTAGCCTAGAAGTGAATAATCAAGATCAAGTGCGGGTAGTTCGGAAAACCCGCGCAGCTCGAAGGTGTTGATACATTCTCTCGCCAGTCTGCCTGCGACCACGGGTGTAACGTCATGCCCGAAACGTCAGGATATAATTAAACGTAAGTTTACGCGATTAAGACCCGTTTGTCTGTAAAATATGAGTGATAATCGTGAAAGTTTAAATCAATATAAAAGATACCTGGGTGCTTAGACGAGTTACCAATCGCTAACGCTTAATCGTCAATCGTAAACAAAAGGGCCAAAAGGCAGCTAACTGTCTTTATCGCACTAATATGAAATATTGACAGAGAGGGATAACTACGATACGCTACTAAGCGTTAGCGATTGGCAACTTGGCTAAGCATCCTGGCCAGACCCTTTTGTGGCGTGATATTTATTGCATACATCGGTGTACGTCACGTGCCAATTTGTAGTGGACCAATTAAATGACAAAAGTTTTGAGTGGCATCGGGCTTTTGTTATTGGAATGGACCTTGTCAATCTACGAACAAATGAAACATGGAAGCCGCACGCCATTCTAAATTGCCTTCCAAAAAAGGTCCTGAATTTTAGTTGACAAGTGTCACTCCCTCTTCAATGCATCACGGCAATAAATTTCAATATCAACCAATAAAAACTTTAAACGCCACCTAAAAATTGTTGTGATTGACTCATCAAAGTTTTGATTGGCTATACTCTATAAATATTTGTCAAAGATGTTGTGCCGAAATATGCACTGTGTTAAGAAAAGCGCTATGTCCTGCCCGTCTTGGCACAATTTGAACTATTGTTTTTGGGGGCATTTTTGAGCTGGCGTTAGACGTCCATGTTATATAATGGACACAGATAAATTACAAACACAAAACAAACATTACTCGCGGCGTATTCTAACGGGCGTCAATAAAGGTGTCATACGTTCCCGACGGTGTCATTGTAGTATTAGACCTTAGAAATATTGTAGCGCTATTTTACCTGTCCAAGGTCGATGGTGAGGTTGACCTCGTTGTATTTCATCCCTCTGGAGAGGGGCGGGCTCTGCCATCTCGTCTCCAACCCATCCACGGCATATTCTGGGGGGTGTCGTCGGTTCTCGACGGTGTCATCGCAATATTCGCACACCTGGAGGAAAATGCTTTATAAATGAAGTTGTATTGTAATGTCAAAAATAGATTTTATGTTAGATATTTCCTTGGGAATCACGGGCATACAAATCCCGGTTTTTTATACGCTTGCGTGGAGATACAGATTAGATCAGGGATCGCAACCGGTAATCTGAATACAGGTTTTAAATAAGGTATAACCTGTAGTAGCGAATTTCGCTACGTATATCGGTTAATGTCAAAATAGTGGTATAATCCAAAGAGAATAAAATCACTACGTTTTACGTCAAAATAGTGGTATAATCAATAGTGGTATTCAAATATATTAGAGGTTTAGCTATTTGACAGCAATACCCGTATAATGAGATTTACCCCTAAACACGATTACCGGTATTAACTGTCAATGTCAGTTCTGTCAGGCCAAGAAGTTGTTCTAATATTAGATATTTTATTATTATGGTAGGTGTGGATATCAAAAAAATTATGTCGCATCGGCGAAACAATCAACAGTTATTTGTCAAACATAATTGCTTAAAATTAGCTAATAGCTTGTAAAACGTCTCCTAACTTAGCAAGCCGCTAAGTTCAGTTTGTCTCTTGTGGTCTTATACACATATTGATAAGATAAGACGTTCATGAGTAAAGGAGCATTTAGACCAAACGAGCATTCGCTACATATTCGCTATTATCGTGATTCTATCCCCCACTATACGAAATTCGATTGTTACACATAACGTGATTCGTTGATTTCGTAGAGTGGGGAATAGAATAGCGAATGCTCGTTTGGTTTGAATGCACCTTAAGAAGGTTAGGATTCGTGACTTTTTACGTGAGTAAACGACGAAGCTATACTAAAGAATGAGACGTGAATAATCACTATCTCATTTCTTCGTATATCTCAGTCTTGACAACATACGTAATGACTCCATGACCAAGGAGCAAATATTTATGATAAATAAGTACACAAATACCTAATGCTCTCGCCAGGATTCGAACCCGCAACCTACAGCTTCGTAAACAAGGCACGTTATAGAGTTCTCCATACTATGGAGGTTCATTATTCCTATTATTTAAGTATACAAAACGTGCAATATTTAACACATGTTGTGTTTAGTGTGCATATTTATAAAGCAGACTGCTAAAATGATATCATGAGTAATCTTAGCCAAATGCTCGTGTTACGAAACTGAGACTTCGGGAATTATTAGAATAATAATTAACAATTAACAAAAAAATATACATAGTTAAAGGCCTATAATGAAAACAAAATTTGATGTCATATTGTTTTGTTATTATCTAAGTTAAACTTAGTGTAGCTAACGACTTTTTTAAAAATTGAAATTTTCTATGAGCCGTCAACTGCAGAAACTGTAGCCACGACGTTCACTGTTGATACTCTATAATCAGCTTTTTTGTCTGTTATTATTGCCATGGTTTCGGTCACCTGAGTCACGCTAGTTTTGCAAATTTATCCAACTTAATTAATATAAGCAAACCTAAAAACTGGCACCATTTCATAATCACGCACTTTTAGAACACGATCTTCATTTTTAGTTAAAATTATTGATATTTGTCAACGTAAAAAAAAACTACGAAGATGTTTTTCGATACGTGTCAAAGACAACAAAATATGCTATTGAAAGGCAGCCATAACATTACGTTACTTTTTTGGTTTCTAGTTCTACTATCGCACGGTATACAAATGCAATCTCTCAAAAACACTGCTTAAGGGTGACCTCACCGCGAGCTACTAAGCTATGAACTATGAGCTAGAAACACGAACAAAAGATACGCTCCCACGTGTAAAAAAAGAGACACGGCGATAGTGCCGGCGGTGATAGCTGATAGCTGAGCGAGTATCGCCGTGTCTCTTTTATTTACACGGGAGCGCGTATCTTTTGTTTGTGTTTATAGCCGATAGTCCATAGCTTCTAGCTCGCGGTGAGACCAGTGCCTCGTTCCCAGTAAAGCCCAAAAAAAGTCCTTTCAATCCCTACCCATTCAGTTTTGGGATAACCATTTGGATGCCACATGGGAGTAAAAATGGCGACCACCGACACACTTTGCGGCCGACATGGTCCTTATTGACTATAAAATGGTAGACGATAACGTTAGCTTTAAGTTTGACAGCTGCAAATGTAAAATTGTTGCCGATTGTTATAAAGATCCGAGTTGCAATTTGAGTAGCGTTGTCTGCGTGGCATTTTTTGTTGTTTTATGATACTGATTTTATGCAGTGGTTGTTATTTTGTAAGTATTTTAATCATATAAATGATAGCAAATAGTGGTTATTAAGTTAATACAGTGTGTTTCCTTGACCCGGGATTTTACGAAAATGGGTAATAATACGCATTACTAGCAATCGTTTTCAAGTATTAACATTTGAGAAATAATTAAATTGACTGTACAACTAATTTCATTGCCTCCGAACGATCAATGTAACGCGTGTATTGTTAGTTGTCAAACGTTGTGAGTGGCTACGATCTGTCATTAACAAGTGCAAATTAACGATCCATTTTGAAGTACATTGTACATTGCTTCTCAATTAACTTTTCTTAGAAAGTTTATTACTTTTAAAATTTTCATTTTGAATCGAATAATGTTCACGGTTTGGCTAGAAAACTGCATCGCATTCCTCGGTTTCGATAAAAGCCAGTATCGTAGACACACACTGTATAACTTTCCGTCATTTAGACTACTTTTTAACACCCTTTTAATAGTTTTAATAACTTCATTTGTAACTATGTATGTAAGTTACTCTACAATTCAAATATTTAACGATTTTACTAATATCCATTGATAAACAGGTCAGTTTGGGTCATTGATAAAATTTGAAGTATCGACTAGTATGTTATAGTTATAATAATAGTTAGGTACAGTCACCACCATTATCATTTGTACATTTTCATATAGTACAGTAAAAGGCAAAAATATGTCCCATTGGCCCATTGCACTTTAATTCTGTGTAATAAGAATACATTTGTCACCACCCCAACTCCTCCTGCGGGTGTCGTAAGAGTCGACTAAGGGATTGAAGTGTCACTGACCATTATTTTGATAAAATATTGATGATGGGCAACAGCGTCATCATAGTGGACACATTACTGCGATCGCCAATCCGCTTGCCCATTGGCGATTATGGGCATTTACCTCCTAACGCGTTTATACGCATAGTTAATAGGAGAGGCCTACGTCCAGCAGTGGACTATCATAGGCTAATGATGATGATGATGAATAAGAACGTCGTAACATACATCATTACTACATGGTATAAAATAAAGTCACCTTTTCTGTCCCTATGTTCCTTTGTACGTTTAAATCTTTAAAACTGCGCAACGGATTTTGATGAGATTTTTTTTAATAAATAAGTAGAGTAATTCAAGAAAAAGGTTTTTATGTAGATATAGTACCCGTGCGAAGCCGGGGCGGGTCGCTAGTGTATTTATAAGAGGATTCTTTCTTTGAACTTGAAGTAATTAAATTTATGACGTTATACGAAAGACGAGCATTAATCGCGATCTCACTCCATCGCGTAGTTGCGTCCTTTAAAGCTGAGCCACACGCGTGTGCGGCACGTGTGCGTGACGTGCGCGTTGTAGCGTCGGTAATGTCATAGTAGATGACACACCGCTTGCGGACACGCGACGCGCACGCCGCGGAAGCGGTCTGCTATCTCTTCTTCTACCTAGCGTTACCCCGGCCTATGCCAGGGTCCGCTTTCCTGCTACATTTCCTCCACTTTACGCGTTCCTGGGCATCTTCTACTGTAAGCCCATTCACACTCATGTCAGCCTTCACGACATCTAGCCATCGCTTCTTTGGTCTGCCGCGGGGTCGGGGGCCGTCAAGGGCTAGGTTAAGGCATATGTTTCCTACGTAATCAGGTGGCCTACGACAAAGCAATGTGCTATCTAATATGACATTAATATAATGTGCCCATGAGAAAAGTTAAAAAATGCTACAGCGGATTTCTGACCTTGTCATATGAAGTTTTCTAGATTCAGTCTATTTCAAGAGAAAATTAGATTTTTTCTTAAAACCGTTTTAGACCGTTACGCTATGATAAATTTTAGGAAACGATTTTGTCACCATGTTGTTTTAGTCTTGTCACACTTAATTGACAGACATCAAATGAACAAATAAATCTTGAATTACCTAGCAAATGTAGACAAAAACTTTAAAGTGCATTTTTGCGATAGTTACATTAATAAAATCCCTTTTTTTGTGTTAACGCATTCATAACACCAAAAAATCTCAATTTTTTTTTGCAGATTTGGCCAAAACTTATTTGAAAATGTTCTCTGCTTTAGTCTCAGGAAAATGCTGTTAGAATGTTTCCTTGGCGACTGTACATAGGATCATTTGATACATATGTTCACTCGTTTTAAACTCGTTACTCTTAATAATACCTACTCCAAGATTACTTCTAGAGCATAGCGACTGGTTCAAAATGTCATCATGTAATTTTATCTCATTCTAATTTGATTAACAAAACAAAAGCGAGCATCGAACCCGCTATCTCAGGGAGGCAGGATGAGATAACTTATCGCTCTTGTATATAGGCTCCCTTATCGAAGCTTGAGTCTGGCCGTTACATTAAGATATATATATAACTTTAAAATCGTCGCTACTTACAAAACCTCGTATCTTTCACTCCGAATACGGCTGTTTTGTTCATTGGTTGTAGCAGATACGAGGTTGCGTAGGTAACTATAGCGGCGAAATTGTTTTATAACGTTCGCTGAGCGTTCGCTGGGGCAAAAGGCATGATGACTGGCAAGTCAAATCAGCATCTTTTTTCGAGCTGTCAAAACGATCACCACTATGGATTTTTATATGAAATACTCAAAAGTGACGTCACGTTTCAGTACTGCCAAATGACCTACTCTTTTAATTCAAGTTCTTATCAATTTATTAAATAGAAGTTCTGTACAAAAATTACTGCAATCTACTTAGTAATAATTTCTTCGTGTATTACGTCGTGCATAATGTTAATTTATTTATTTTAACTACAGTCATCCCTATTGTTAGTTAGTTTTTTTTGCATTCAAAAATGGGAAGCGCATAATGGAGTATCCACACGTAAATATCGTTATCATTTAGTTAAAAGCTACACATAATAATATAAAACTAAAGCTGACATCGTGAGTTTAACGCTCTATACATATATGCTCATACTTGTGTATGATATATTAGGAAATATTATTTCGGTCCTTTTTTCTCAAGTTTGAAGAAAAGGATAGCATTAAATTGGGGATGAAAAATAAAGTCTTAAAGTGAAAGCAACATACCATACAAATTTGAATACCAAAACAATTGTGATATTAATATCATTTCATCATCATCATCATGATATCAGCCGAAAGACGTCCACTGCTTATTATTTGCGGTCAATTAATTTACAAATACATAAACTTCAATAGGTACCGAAATTGTTAAAGTTTTTGAATGGTAAATTGTTAAGCAGAAATAAGGTTTTGATTTTGTTGATATCTATGAAATAAGTTATCTCATAATATTGATCGCAAATTACCATTGAAAAATATATAGATGCCCACATTTTTATGTAGAAGTAATTAATAATTCATAATCATTTTTTGTAAAAATAGAACAATCTAGTCACTCTAACGGCCTGTTTCACAATAAAATATCCTTCAGATAAATGTAAAGGTTAGCATATTATTCATGCCTGGGCAAAATTAAAAGTTAAAATATCTGACACATATTTTATTAGGCAATTGTGAAACAAGCCCTAACCCCCTCATTCATAATCGTCTCCTAACTGAACGCTAAGTATTGTTTGTCCCTTTTGGTTATCAATATGTCTATAAGAGCGAAAGGGACAAGCGGTTTACAAATTTTTATGAATGAGGGGGTTAAGTACTGTCACTGGGCATGTACATCTAAAACGTACCTGTCCTTGAATAACAGTTTCGTCAGTAGACCCCGTCAACTCGCAGTACAATTCCTGGCCGATATCTCCGCACGTCGCTGTCGCTGTGATTTTCTTCCCTAAAGCTAAATTCAGGTACGGCGGCGTAAGTATCTCCCCCACTACCCCTGGGAGGAGTAGCGCAAAGATGGCCGCCCACATGGTGCGCGTGCGGCGGTCCGACGCTGAATGACGAAGGATGCGCGCGCCGATCCCGAGGGGTGGAGTTGACCAACGTACTTTGAGCTTTATTCTTTTAGGCGTACTTAGTTCCCATAATATATTGTATTGGGTAATTTCATTACCTATGAAATTGTATGGACAATTTTGTGAGAAATATACAGTATGTATCACCGCGTAGAGCAAAGAAAGAAACCCATTAATATTTAGATCATACTAAACAACTTTTACTATGGGGCCAAACTCGAATTCGCGAAAAAAAAATTACTCTCCCATACAACGTGTTCATGATCACGCAATCAAAATGTATGAAACTGTCCAAATTTTTTTCGTGAATTCGGGTTTGGCCCCATAGTAAAAGTTGTTTAGTATGACCTAAAAATTTATGGGTTTCTTTCTTTGCTCTACGAGGTGATACATACTGTATTTTCCATACAATAAATTTTGTGTATATTTTTTTGATGTCAAAATCAAATATTGCCGGTAATATTAGACACTTCTAAGGCGTGTTTTGTATATCTCTATTTCAGAAAACAAGGTACTATCATACATTTTTACCTATTTCGAACATTATTTTGAACCGGCAGCGTAATAATATGGCAAGAGTTCTTTTCAAAGCTTATTATTGAATATTATTTAAGAGATAAAAACTATTGTTAGTGTGAAAAAACCTTTCACACAGTGCACTGTTGAAAACAAGGAATATATCAAAGTTTCTCTTTAGATAATAAAATAAAATTAGGGATCAACAGTCTAGTCTTGGTTTTAGACCAAAAACACAAATTTCATAGGTAATGATGACCCAATAGAAAAATTAAAGGATATAATTGTAATAGCAGTAATATTCAGACGACAGTAACAAGTTTTTTTTTGTGATATTCCAGTGAATGGGGTAAAAACGTGATAACTCGAGATATTTTGGTACAGTAAAAGGAATTTATAATTATTTTCATTTCGATTTAACTATCAAGTTCTTCACGCCATGCAGCGATAATAATATATCCAAATTCGTAATTTATGAGCGGTTTTGACATAAAGACAGTTAATTCGTTTAAAGGTGCTAGCCGAATTGTTATTACATCGTTAATAAACTAATTTTTATTTTCCAAAGGTTGTTGCAATAGTCACAAGATTTAGAACTATTTTTATTAAATTTATTGGTATTTATTAGTATATCAACGTGAAAATATACCTGCGAATGTGTTTTTTTTTTTGTCCTTGAGGACAGGCGAAGACACTACGCCATACTGCCTGTGCGAATGTGTTTCACGATATGTGTCAAAGACGTCAAATGCTATGGAAAGTCAGCCATATTTGTTTACCTTTTTTTTTACTTTCTACTGAAGATTGTATACTTTTAGTTACTAGTTGTTTACTAGTTAAGATACGTAGGTAAGGATCAGCCACCGTAGCCCAGGGTCGCGTTTTATAAAGTTACAACCTACAATTTCGCTGTTTGCCTCTCTAACGCACTCACATATTGGCTAGAAAGAGAGGCAAACAGCGAAATTGTAAATTGTAACTTTATAAAACGCGACCCAGTTGGTAATAACTAATAACCTTACAAAGTATTACCTTATTTGTGTATTTACATATCGTCCATGTTTGTAGGTGGTCCATTATGGAAAGGGCTTATTAACACCAGAATAATGCATGTTTGTATAAATTAAGTAACATAATTTTGCACAAAACAAGCGTTACTCAGGAGAACGTAACTAGCAATAACAGACAGAAAAAAGTTTATTCACTCATTTATATCAGTATCACCAATATTTGTTCCACAGTCTGTCTATGTATTTAAGTCTCTTTATTTATGTATCTTTATTATATGTACCTATATACACCTGGTACACATCACAACCTGCGACCATGTATATAACATGGACGTCTAACGCCAGCTCAAAAATGCCCCCAAAACCAATTGTTCAATTGTGTCAATATGGGCAGGACCTAGCGCTTTTCTTAATACCGCGCATATTTCGGCGCAACATCTTTGACAAACGTTTATAGAATATATACGCAATAGGCAATGAAAACTTTGATGGACTAATCACAACTATTTTTAAATGGCGGTTTAATTTTTTATAGGTTGATATTGAAATAAATTACCGTGATGCATTGAAGTGGGGGTGACACTTGTCAACTATAATTCAGGACCGTTTTTGAAAGGCGATTTATATGGCGTGCGGCTTCCATGTTTTATTTGTTCATAGATCACAACCCATAATTGAGCTTACCGTAAGACAATATCGATTTGTGTTAGATCTCCCAAGACATTTATTTAAGGATGAATAGACTGTATAGTATAGACACTAGTTGTCTTGACTCGATCGCTTGTGTCTGGAGTGCGCACGCGGCGATTGGAGTTTTTTTGTGAGTTTTGGGAACGGGGACCCGAGGGTCGTTGTAAAACAGGTTCTCTGTCCAATTTTATGCATCTCTTTAACGGTATTTCATTGTTTTGCGAATAACTTGACATTGAATTGTAGCGTGTTTTTTAAATACAATTTTATGGCTCGCAAATGAATAATCATGTTAGTAAATAAATGATGTTTTGGGTATTTTGCAACGCTTGCTTGCTGTCAAAATATTTCAATGTCAGTAATAAATATTTGTCATATAAAAACCGTTTAGAAATCAAGGAAAAACATCATAAATAGTATAAGGACCTCGGCAAAAAGTACGATTTAGTACCATTTGGCGAAGAAACTTTAACTTCATGGGGTCGCAGTGCACAAAAATTGTTTTCTGAAATTGCGAAACGTCTGGTTTTGGAAAATTGAAAAGCTAGCGACTCCTCGTACAATGCATCGATACAGCGAGGAAATGCTGCCAGCATCGTCGGTACAATGCCACGGTACAGGCTACGTTAGTTAGATTTAATTTATGTATTTAAATAATTGAAATAATTCTTTGCTCTGCATTCGTTGCTGAAGCCTAGCCTACAACCGCAAAAATCAAAATTCGTAAATAGCGAGGATTTTTCTCTGTCACTCTAACGAAGACGTCATTAGAGTGAGAGAAACAAATCCTCGAAATATACGGACGTTAGCTGTAGGGCCGCTGTATTTTTTTTAAATTATTGATTTCCGGCATCAAATACGTGTCAAACTCATGTCATATCGAGTCATGATAATTGCAAAAATGCTATATTTTCTGATATTATTGCTTTTGTCGCATTGTACTTGCGTAAATAACGAATATGGTGACAGAGTACTCACAAGAAAAGACTGCGATGAAGACTATGATGTAAATAGAAGATATCAACTGACTGTAAACGTATTTCAAGACGGTGGGAGAAATGCTGAAATAGTAAGCAAACCATATCATCAGCCTATTACAGCCCACTGCTGGCCTCACCTAATTACTTATGGACGCATTACAATGTAATGCCCATAATCGCCACGCTAGGCAAGCGGGTTGACGATCGCAGTAATGTGTTCTTTATCAATATTCCTTGTATTTTAGGACCTATCTACACTCCATAGAAGGTATTCATTCTCTTCAACCGAAGCTGTGGATGTCACACCAGCTCAGACTGACGTGATTTTCTTATTACAAAGAAGGAAGAGGAACAATGCTTTTCTGTCTGTACGTTGCTCTTTATTATGTACATCCATTTCTATTTGAAGGGTCCACGGAAAGAACATCATTAATTTAAGAATCAAACTCTTGTCGGCGTAACTGATGAATGTAGCTGTCTCCATCTAACTCTGTCTAAAGCCGCCTCCTTGACTTCCTTGTACGACACAACGTCTACTTTCTCTTTTATTTGTTTCATGTAACTTCTTCTAGGTCTACCTCTTCCTCGCTTTCCTTCAATCCTTCCTTCTATTATGTTTTTTATCAAAGCGTCATGTCATATAAGGTGGCCAAACATTTTCCCTCTTCTATTTTCTATTATCTTTAACAAACTGCTTTGTCTAGTAAATTCAAATTACAGAAGGAAATATCACCTTACTTTTAACAGAATAAGGTGTGAATTTGCCCTGATTTTTTTAGGCACTGGACATGCTTTTTCCGTTTACCCTTCATTTAGTTCAGACTACTTTCTATACTGATGGTCAGTAGAATCTAAATAAATGTAAACAAATATGGCTGACTTCCCATTTGACGTCTTTGACACATCGTGAAACACGTTCGCAGATATATTTTTACGTTGATACTATAAACCACAATACTGGCTGGCTTTAGACAGTCGGTTAATATACAATATTTTCTTCGGTTACCGCGAGGATTACTCATGAAATAAAACTATGAAAACCCACAGACCACGAACCCAGTAAAGTGTTCGAAACGTCGAAATGAAGTTAAAGTTAATTAGTAGGTATACGCGAGTTTTTTAACCGTTTTCATAGTTTTTATTTTACTAAAAATAGATGTGAACTCAAGGTTCAAGATTTTAAGTTTTTAATAAAACCAAGATTGTATTCTAAAACTGCGTGATTGTGGAATAAAGCAAGTTTTTACGTTTGTTTACATTTTTTAGATTCTACTGACGAATGGTAAACTGGCATTAACATAGACAAAATACCAGTTTAGTTTTATGTCAGGCCATGTCTTCAGATCACATAGTTTTTTATGGTCTTTTAATAAATTGTCCATTTTGAAATTATTAAAGTACTTAATTTATATTGTTTCAGAACTTCATAATGCCTTACAAAAGAAAGCCGGGAAATCCTGCAGGTATCTCGTATATAGTCCCGTATTTATTTACAACTTCCACATCTCCAAAGATTACGCGAACTCTTAGAAATTATGGTTCTCCGTTCCGATTTCGTCCAAAATATAGTCCGAATTTGAAGTTTTTCACTAGAAAGCAGATTAAGAGTATCATCTCGGATTTTACTTCCCATCATGGGATTCCTTGGTTCACTAACTTTATTTATAAGCACAGCTATCATCTAACCTCTCTACCAATTCGGCATGTCTATGGAACTGAGTCAAGTACTAAAAGTGTACTTAAGAACAAAACTTTAACGATATCGAATGTGTCAGTATCAACAACTGACAGTACAATAACTACCACTACGAGAACAATATCTTGGGACACTACTTCACCAAGCAAAATTACTTCGCCACTAAATAATATCATGAGGGAATCAGAAATGTGCACAAACGTAGACACGACAGTTAGCAGGAATTATGATCAAGAACTTCTTGATTATTATAATGATTATAATGAACGTCTGGAAGAAAAACTAATTGCCCAATTAAAAACTTACGCAATAGCTTTTATGCCACAAGCAACAACAAATATTTTGAGAGTTCCAGCAACTACTAGAAACTACGTGTTCCCGCAATGGATATGTTACGAGTGCGGAAGGAACGAGACGAAATTCGGCTCGCCTTTCTGTCACAACGTCTTCGAAACTCAACACAGAAGGGAGAACAGATGGAGAGTGTTTTTAAGATACAGGTGCACTGGCGACAAGAGTGTAGCTTTTGGATGTTTTAAAAGATTTCTAGACGTCGGCGATTATAATGAAAGAGGCTGCAGAAACTGGCCACCTCGAAAATCGGGGAAGACTTACGCCTCGAAACGAATGAGGGCTTTAGAAAAGGCGCTTAGGAATGTGTCTGAAGGATGTACATTTACACCCCAAGCTCACCTTGTGTCATTTAGTCGCACGGTACAATTGTATGTGAGGTTTCACGTTTGTGTGTGCAATGGTACACTCTGCAATGGAACGGTATCGATTAAGACGTGGTTTCCGGTGGTTTTGGTATCGAATTTGAGCGTTTTTTTTTTCTGTTACACTTGTGTATTGATCAATTAGATATTAAACATATCCTTGACTATTATTTGAAGCCAAAGATATTTACGCGCCTTTTGCATACCTAGGTACTTTTTACATGACTGCCCAAAGGAGTGTATTGTTTTCAGGGTTCATTATGAGTATGGTACTGGATAAAATTAAAATAAGAAAGCTATCGAATAGGATATCAAACTAAAGGGCTATGAATAACGATTACGAATATATTTATAACTTTTATGTTTGTCAGTTTTTAAGCAGCAGTTGTGTTTTTTGTTCTAATTATTATCGTTATAATCCAAAATAATTCCTAATGTTGCTATTTCAATTCAATCAATGGTCACTGTGGCAATTTAGTTGTAAGCAAAATAACTAAGCCACTAAAAAAATAAATAATAAATAACTGTTTAATGAATACAATGCTAGGATATGAATAGAAATAAATTATTATATTAAGCTTAATTCATAAACGTCATAAGTTACAAAGGTATTTACATCACAATTATATCTAGTTTATATCAGACTAACATAATTAACATAAATATGATAAAGGTGTGTTAAGACATTTTTGAACGATCCGGACGCTACGATATATCTGATGGCAACTGTACCAATATCTGCGTTCACCATTAAACATTACAAAGAATATTGATATTTGTGTCCGTCGTCAGGTTTCTTTTTCTCAATTTTCTGATCTTTCACACTGTCCACGCTGCTTTGTCTTCTAAGCGACTTTAAATCCGTTGTCTTACTTGTATTATCATGACGTTTCTTATCTTTCCCACGTTTGAGATCTTCGTCGCTTTCTGTCGTACTTATAGTTATAACTGGAATAATTGAGCTGCTCTCAGATTGTTTTATTTCTGGTACGTCTTGTACATTTTTATTTTTATTAATATCTTGCAGATCATCAACTTTAGTAGTAACAAATCTTGACTTTGTTTCGTTGTTTCTTTTCTCAACTGCAGCTTTATCTGTGCGATCTTCTCTGTCGACTTTGACATTTAATTTATTTTCATCGTTCTCTTGGGTCCTGAACTCGACGATTTTCCTATCACCTTTAATAATGGTTATATCTTTGGCTTTAAGTAAATCTCTTGGTAGGGTTTCATGGAAATCTGTATCTGTTTCATCATCGTTATTAGGAGAGATCGATGGGTCATTTTCGAGTTCAGATATATCTGATTTCTTGTCTACTGCTTGACCGACGATTTTGGCAAAGATATTAGCTGTGTAGATAAAACAAATAATATTATTTTATGTAATCATGAAACAGTATCTAATCTATCTATAAATTCATTATATACAGGTGAATCAACTTTTTTTGTCTGTAATTGCCATGGTTAACCTTCGGCATACGAGGTATACCAGACGTCAAATGTATGGAAACGTCATATAAACATTTTTCACGTCATATGCGGAGGGTTAAGGTCACCTGAGTCACGCTCGCTGGTTTTATGCAACATTATGCTACATAAACTATGCAGACATGCATTTTTCTGGTGTTAATATGGATGTATTTTTTATATAATCTTTATTGCATAGTAACAAAAAGTTCAAATGGCGGACTTAATGCCTTACGGCATTAATATGCCCTTTCTTTAACGGGCCGCCTACAAACATAACCCATGCATATTTGCATAATTTTACATAAAATCAGCGTGACTCAGGTGATCATAACCATGGTAATTGCAGAAAAAAAATGTCGATTTATCCATATTTAATCTCTCGAAGATTGAGCAAGTACATTCATTTATATCATCTTAGTCTAATGGCTATCATATTATCACAGTACCTTTTTTCTTCAACGGCTTATGTGCAACTTTCCCATCATCTTCAGTGATCGTCTTACGGTCATCAGAATCTATAGATTTGCCGAGAGGGAAGCCGGGGAGTGCTTTCTTCCACCTTGCGAAAGGGGTATTGTCCAAAGCCGATTGACCTCGTCTCCTTGTGTCGGCTAATTGGAACATCTTTCGTCTTTCTTCTGTCCGTTCTCGTCGAAGTTGTATCTAGAATTGTATATAGATATATTTGCATTACACTTACACGCACTTACATTAGTTAAGTTGCAGATTTAAATTTTTATTCTTAATCCTTTTGATATTAAGCCAAATTATATATGTACCTATGGCTTTAGACAGAATTGAACGGAGCTTGCTTTTTATTTATTTTATTTCTAGTTTATTTTACATATTACTTATAAATGTCGAAACCATATTTATTAATGCATCAAGAATAACCCGCAAAAAGCGAAAAAATAAATTATCATTTCTCACCTTCAAATCGTTATTGGCTTCCCTCAATGAATTAGTCAATGATATCAAATAATAAATAATCAGTATAAGCAAGACTAATAAAGGAATTACTATAGCTGGGGAAGCTATGTATTTCACCGCAAAATTTAATGAAGGCGGCAGCAGCTTCGACAAATTTATCGTTACTATCTGGTATATCTTGTCATACCCAGAAAATGGTCCACAGTGCCACGATGGTTTCACCCAAACTATAGAATAACCTACTGGTAAAACGCATAGAAACAGCATAGTCAGCAATAGACCAAGATAGAAATTGTTGCTCTTCGAAACCCTGAAGACAACTTCATGTGGCACGTTACAAGTCATCACAGCCCAAGAACGGAGATACATCATGATGATTAGCTTGAAGACATTAAGGACAACGAGGCCAGGGGAGAAAAACATGCCCATCCACACTTGGCCCTGATTGTTGATGAGATGGAGAATGTTCTCGGCGATCTTGAAGTCCCCGTATTCGGGGAAGCGTTTCTCTAAGTCCCAGCACCAACATCGGTTCATGTAGCGGACGAAGAGGGCGCGGAAGAAATCCATGAACAAGGTACTCAGCAAAAGAAAAACCTGGAAGTATATGATTACATTGAGCCTATTGATTTGAGATTATAAATTGATCATCATAAATCATACTTTTAATATAATTGAAATTTCTCCAAAAGCAGATTCTATTCTATAAAAATATCCCGGTAAATGTCTTCAAAATGCATTGCAAAAAGCATTCAAATAACATTATTGTATATATCTATAGCATAGCTTTGAACTTGACGATTTCGACATGAATTTATAAATAGCTACACCGATGCAATTATGAATTTACATTTTGCGTAGATATTGGCTACGATTATGATCTTTAGCTTTTCAAGAATATTTTTATCACTATAATTATTATTTGTGTAGTTAAAATTGTGTGTGGTCAAACAATAAAAAAAAGATTACCAAATCCATCATAGTAAGTTTCACCATCTCCTGGCCGAGCATAGTCTCCCAGCATAGTTTGGTCAGCTTCGCTCGTGTTCTTGGTGTCAACTTGTACATACTTATGTTATTTTTTGTATAAATTATATCTATTTCAGAAGGATTCGTCTCGGTCGGTTTCAATGTATCCTTATTATGTAAATTTAATGTATTTTTTGAAATAATACTAGTTTTGTAGCATTTAGCAACTACTACGCTACAGTTAGATATTACCATCACTTGGGTTACATTTATTTCTCCACAAATTGTTGTACAGTTGACAACATAATAGGGGCAATATGGTACTGTCTTAGCAGTAGTCTTCAAATCAGTTGTTGATTCAGTGGTCATTGTAGTTGTTTCAGTTTCATCTTCATTTGTACTGGAATATGTGTTGGTAGCTGTTTGCGAATCTTTCTCGGTAGTTTGAGAGGCTGTAGTTTCAATATCAGGATAAACAATTAATGTGCTTGAGGTTTTTGATTCTGTAGTCGTTTCGAAAATCAAACTGGTTGTTTCATAAGTTGTATCAATAGTGTCTTCAGTTACACGAGTTGTAACTTCTTGTTGAAGTGTTGTAGTACTCGTATCGTCCCAAGTGACACTATTTTTTAAATTCCAATCCAAATCTGTGCTTCGTGAATTACTATATGTTGCATCCGTAGCTTGTGTAGTAGATATATCTTCAATATTTTCCTGCGTGTATTTAGTAGTTGACCTCATAGCAATATTTTTTTCTGTAGTGTCTGTTTTTTCAGATGATTCTGATATTGTGTCATAAACATTATAATCGTCATCGTTTTCATCTGCACTCTCTTCACTTTCTATTTCAGTTTCGTTATTATTTAAATAAGAAAACACTATGTCCCATTGGTTAATGACAGTACTTGAAGGGACACTTGATACTAGGGTTTCAGATAAATCACTTATATCAATACTGTCTCCACTTTCTGTTTCGGTAGCTGTATCCCATTGGTTAACTGTACTCGAAGGGTCACCGAGTTGCAAATTTTCAGCTAATAGACTTCCTGGTTTCGTAACGGAATCGAGATTAAGCTGTGTACTTGAATGTTTTGATATCGGTTGATTTTTAGTATCCCCCTTTACATTATGCGCTATCGTGGAAGCTACAGCAGCGATAGCAGCCACAGTAGGTAAAACGCAATAATGACATGACAGACAGGCCTGCACATCTGTGCAATTTACCTCTTGTGTTACAAACATTATTTCATTCAAGCCAAAGTTATTGGTAACTGTAGGTACACTAGCATTGGTTGAGTTTGGTTTCATATGTTCTAAATCTTTAGACATGCCTTGAATTTTGTAAAACAAACCAAATATGAGCGAGAATAAATTGAGCAGATTTAGCAGCATAATCCTGTAAAATAATATTTTTTAAATCTAAATACCTGTTGTAAAGATACAACTAATATTAACAACGCAAATAGAACATCAATATTTTGAAATATTCCTTTTATCACACAAGAATTATATATTTCCACAGTAATTCACACTCGGTCCAATACCTTAGATAAAAAAGAAAACAATCTAATAAGAACATTACAAACCTGAAAAGCTGCCACCGTAGCTGCGTCCTCGGATGATATTTCTCCATGAAACCCAAGAACTCAAAGAAGAAAGGGAACAATATAGATATGATGGTCACAACTATGGTGGTCGAGTTGTCATGCCACCAGCTCCCTGACTTCTTGGTGTCGCTGGAAACGACTATGAGAACAGCGTAGACTGATATAGCAAGGAGCATCAGCACGGAAAGATTGACAAAGGCTCGACGAGCTATTATGCGCCAACTGCAACAAAAATGTTAGTTCCATACTTTTCTACCTTCAGAGTAGGTAAAGTAAGTTCGGATTACTTTCAGGCAGGAGGCAAAACGGCCCAACGAAAAAAAAAATAGTCAATACAACAATTCTACAACTGGCATAATGCAACTCGAGTTTATGGTAATCAAGCAGCCACAGTTATATTATTGGTTAATTTAAATACGAGTAAAATGGTAAATTTAAGCAAGCAACATAATTTTGTTAATACGATCATATCGTTTTAAGTGGAATGATTGTGTCTTGCTAAAAGATCTTTAAGTGGTATTCAAATTATTTTTCATCGCACTTGCTGTCTAAGCACGCATATAGCGGGAGTAATAGAAAAGTACTCATCTAATAATATTTAGTTTTTAAACTTATTTTTTTGTCCGCAAGTGTGATGAAAAACATTGTATGCATCACGGTCGGCGGAATACAAATTAGAGTCATTAAAAGCATTATTTCTAACACTCTCGTTAGTAATACTGTACTTATACTTATCTCCTTAGTGGCACAAATTCCACAAGGTACTAATATTGCATGCATCAGCCTATGACAGTCCACTGCAGGACGTAGGCCTCTCTTATTAGCTATGCTATACGCATTAGGAGGTAAATGCCCATAATCGCCACGCTGGGCAAGCGGATTCGCGATCGCAGTAATTTGTATCTACCATGATGACGCTGCTGCCCATCATCAATCTTTTATCAATCATCACCATCAGTGACACTTCAATCCCTTAGTCGACTCTTACGACACCCGCAGGAGGAGTTGGGGTGGTGACAAATGTATTCTTACTGCCGTCACCACACGGCCGAACTACTAACTACGTACTAATATTATCAGAACAGAATTGAAAAGCAAGCCACGTCACAGAAATTTTGACAAAATGAGCCTGGTGGAAGTTTGAATCAGTGACACTTCAATCCCTTAGTCGACTCTTACGACACCCGCAGGAGGAGTTGGAGTGGTGACAAATGTATTCTTACTGCCGTCACCACACGGCCGAACTACTAACTACGTACTAATATTATCAGAACAGAATTGAAAAGCCAGCCACGTCACAGAAATTTTGACAAAATGAGCCTGGTGGAAGTTTGAATCAGTGTTTTAAAACTACTGTTGAAACAAAATACAGACTTCCGAACATCCTTCTTCTTCTCAGCCTCTTCTAGCAGCGCTTCTTTAAACCCAAGAATGACTGATGCTGTTCTGTTCTGTGCTGTTTCCGTGTTGCCGATCATGAAGTCCCAGCCAGTGAACAGCTTCCAAGAGAAGATGCATTCGTCTTCCTTCTCTGAGAGCTTTGACATGCGGGAGTTTTCTGCCATTCTGGAAATTGAGGTGAATCAATGTCTGGGCTTTCCTACTATCCCAACTAAAGATCATTTGAACTACATTTGAAATCTCATTCCTTAATATGGCTGTGTCCTTTCAACTTACGAAATAACTCACAGACGTAATCCCGGCTTTAAGCAAATCTCAAAAGAATCCCATCAAATGCTGGATCAAAATTCTTTTCGTTGTCCTGTTTCATACCACTTTGTCACGCTTTTAGTTCCTGTTTCGACTCGTTAAATAAAAAAAATCCGGTGCACTTGTATTTCTTTTTCACGCTAGATTTTAATCCATACATCAGAAATTGAAAACTAAACATCATCTTATACAAAAATCACACGGCGTCACGTTTTTAGGGACACAAAATAAGGTAACGAAAAGAATTTTGACCCAGCTTACCACTAAGACAAGTAGCTTATGATTAAAGAGTTAAAGAAGAGATCAACTGTCAAAGTTGTGTTGTACTGAACTTAGCTAGAGCTCATGTTGTGTCATTCGGTAATCAACGTGCTATTTTTACTTTACAGCATACTAAACTTACTTCCTCAAAATAGCCACGAAGGCGTAGATGTATACAGCAACGCCCGTAAGGAAGTATGCTAGGGGCATTCTGTATTGAGAACGTTCTATGCTGCTATAATATCTGTAAATAATGATTAATTTTAACATGGATATACATAGAAATATAAATAAGTTTATTCGTAGCACACACAAAATACAGAAACGAAAAAATGTATATTATACAAATAAAAAAAGTTTAAGCTATGAAATGGCCTCATCTCAGCATGTTGCTAGCGAGTGCCAGCACTGGTCTTCCGATGAGGCCAACACGTGAACATGGTCTTGTTATTCTCTTATTACATCGTCAATTTGTTCTTTAAGCCTTTTCCCAAATTCTTGAGTAAGTATGTGATGAGTATTTCCCAGTTTCAACTCTCCTTGGCTGTTATTATTCCCGCCTAGTGTGGGGCCTTCCTTGTCTTTACACTGTCTGACATATCTTCAGAAACATTGCGCATTGCAGCACTTCAGGGTCCGTAGCCAAGATGGCAATAGCTAACGCCCATTCGCTAACGAAACTGCATGCCTGGCTAATAAGTCATTCTGCATTCGTATACGATAACTCGATAAGCGATAAGTCCTAAATGTATGAGAATGACGGATTCTAACGAAAAGTCACGTGACCATTTCTATACATTAAGGGATCATCCATTAATTACGTCACACCAATTTTATGAATTTTTGACCCCTCCCTCCCCCCTTGTCACACTTCGTCACAATTAACTACATCCTCCCCCCTTAGTGTGACGTCACAAGTAGATTTTTAGTTTAAGAAGGTAAAAATTACCACATCACTTTTTAAGTAACTTTTTATTGGGATATTTGGGATTGCTTAAAATGATTCGTAAAATTCAGGTAGAGAAAATTTACCTGTTCCTCCTCCGCTCAAGGATTTTGGATTTTCTATTCTTTTATGTTCATGTATTCATGTATGTGAGGATTGTGACGTCACAAACATAGAACTTCTCCCTCCCCCCTGTCACGATATGTCACATTTTGTGGACCCCCTCCCTCCCCCTTGAGGTGTGACGTAATTAATGGATGATCCCTTATTATAGTCACGTGACTTATCGCGTATCGTATATGATTGCAAAATGGTGTCTTCGCTAGGCTTGCGGGGGTTGCTGCACCAAAGAGAAAGAGTGACAGAGAGAAAAATATGAAACGCTACTGAATATTAGCAATTGGCAACTCGGCTTTGCACTCAGGCCTTTTTAAATGAATCAAACTATACCTTTTTGGGTTTCCCCTTTCTTCAAAAAATACTTACCCGTAGAAGATAGGGGACACCCTTAGAAACCCTTCAAATTCCCAAAGAGTGAGAAGGTTTGTCGCGTTCAACTTTTCCTCGTCGGTTATCCTCTTTCTCTCGCCATCTTCCTCTTTATTTGCTGTTAGATACTGAAAAAAAAGTAAATAACATTGAGAAAATGATCAAACAGTTTTATCTTAACCATATCAATAATTAGTAAAAAGACATTACATTCTGACCAACAAAATTTTGTTGACAGCTAATTTTTGCGTTACCACTAATTCTTCTATATGATTTTATAGAAAAATTGGTCGGTGCTCACATTTTGATACTTAAAGTTTTAGTTCTCAGATATTCCCAGAAATTTGGTTAGGTGGTGAATTTAAAAAAACCTGTTATGTAGGCTTAATATGATGGTACCGCGTCTAGTCGTTTGGCGGCGTTGCCGTCACGTTTTAACAAGTATGCAAGTGCAAAAGTGACGCGTAGCCAGATAAATGGATAAAACGGGACCATCATAAGCCACCAGATTCAAATCTCATAAACGGGGCTTTTAAGACTAAAATGACACACGTTGTTAACTGTTCAGGGATGATGTCGAAGACCATTAGTATGAAGGCGGTGACCAGGTTCACCCAGAACAGGTACCGGAGGAACGTGAAGTACGAAACCAGCAAGGACCGGATCTTGGACTAGTGTTAGTGAAGACTCGAGTCGTTTGAGTCCTTCATTCTAAGACTCGACTCAGTTATAAGGACTATCGTCATGTAGTCAAAACTTAAGTTATTCAAAAAGAAAGGGGTCATGACCACCGTTCTGGTCGGTTCCTGGCGCAAAGACTGTCCATTGCGGTTCAGCGTGGCAGTGAGCTTAATGGGCACTTTGTTTGAGTGTTTTTTTTAATGTTTTACAAGTTTTAAGAACTATTTCAAAAAAATAGTATTTATATTAGGACTTGAGCTTTATATGCAGGACTCAGTGAGCCTAAATGAAGGACTCGACTTGCGACTTAAAAGACTCGGTAGTCTTTTAAGCTCGATAGTCCCGTAAAAATGAAGAGTCCTAAAATGGGACTTAATGAACTCTTTAGCAACACTAAGTGGGACCCTCCTTGATCCTTAGCTCCCAAGGTATGAGGTGCCACGTTTCATCTGGTGCAATTTCTGTGAAGAAGGTGACATTCTACACTAGGACACTAGGACAGCAGAACTGTTCACCTCAGGGACGATGACGAAGACCATCAGTATGAAGGCAGTGACCAGGTTCACCCAGAACAGCCACCGCAGGAATGTGAAGTACGAAGCCACCACAGAACCGAAGTGAGACTCTATCTCCTTGATCCTCAGCTCCCAGGGTATGAGTAGGTTGGAGGTGTTCGCTGCTTCGCGTTTCAGCTGGTGCCATTTCTGGAAGATGGTGTTTATTTTCAGTTGTCATACATAATTCTAAAGTACCGTAAAACCATCGAACAATACAATACATCTTTATTGCACACTACATGAAAATACAATACTCTTTATTGCACACCCCATTAAAATAAAAAAATCTAAAATTTACAATCTTAAAAGTAGAGGTAACACAACATGCGGTCTTATCCGGGCAATGAAACGATGCAACCAGTAAAAACAGCAGGTGATGCAAACTAAACTAACTTAACGAATCTCCTAATTATTGTCTTTTATTAGTTTTAATTAATTGCGCTGTTCAAAAGCTCCTAAGCAGACTCCGGAATTCTGGTAGCATTATTGAGCTGTCATAGGGACTTCTCGTTTATCGACTACCGATTATACATAAGTATATCGATAAATTCAGGATACAATGTTAAATAATTATGATTACAAATAGAAGTAACCGCAGCCGGTCTTATCGCTAATGAGCGATCTCTTTTAGATAACCTTTGGATACCAAATTTTTGGGAATTATAAATAGAAATTAAAATACATATTTTATTAATCCTTATTAATATTTGTGGATTTCTTATGGCTATTAAACATTTTTCGGAAGAAATTGCTACGAGAATTGCTATTGAGCCTTATGATATCATGTTGCAAATCTCTATTTAACATTTTCAGCCACTCAAAAGTTATCTAAACGAGATCGCTCACGAGCGATAAGACCGTCTATTGTTAACTTTTACTTGTAATCATAATTATTTTACACTGTATTCTGTATTTATTGATATACATATGTATGTATAATCGGTAGTCGATAAACGAGAAGTCCCAATGACAGCTCAAAAATGCTACCAGAATTCCGGACTCTGCTCCTAAGTAAACTTAAAAACAAAATTCCACAGTATAACCAAAAATATCGAGACCGATGTTTTAGTTACAATACTCGGCGCTATGAAGTCAATCCTGACACCTGTCATTTCAAAACATTATGACAGTTCCAATAGTGACATTGTTGACAGATAATGTATGGGACTGACTTCTTAACGGCCGACCGCTGTAGTTTTTCTTTAAACTACCATATCCAACTGAACCTTACCGCTGCACATAGTATGTTGAATCTCGCGTAGATGTCTCTCGTGCTTTTGGACTGTGCCAGCCGCTCCTGAAGCTGCCCCTCATGACACTTGATGTAACGTTTTGCCTGAAAACACATCACATCACATCATCAGCCTATCTCAGTCCACTGCTGGACGTAGGCCTCTTCTATCAACTATGCGTATAGACACATTAGGAGGTAAATGCCCATAATCACCACGCTGGGAAAGCGGATTGGCGATCGCAGTAATGTGTCCATTATGATGACGCTGCTGCCCATCATCAATCAAATCAAAGAATGGTCACTGACACTTCAATTCCTTAGTTGACTCTTACGACTCCCGCGGGAAGAGTTGGGGTGGCGACAAATGTATTCTTACTGCCGTCACCACACGGCAAGCCTAAAAACAGTAACTTACATTAACACTACATCATCATACTATCACAGTCCACTACTTGATTAAGGACTAAGCCCTCTCCTATTAATCCTATTACATGTATTTGCAATACACGCATTATCGCTTTCCACTGCGAGCGGAGTGGAGTCATTAATGGCTCCTTTAACTTTCACTGCTGCTGTGACTCGCAGCCGTCAACTGAATACTAGTCCTTAGCGAGCGATGAACGTGAAACAGAGCCATTAATGATTCTGCTCTCGGTGGAAAGCGGGAATTAGGAGAGAGAGGGGACAAATCAACTCATTCATCAGATGACCCCTTACTGAGATGCCAATCCTGCAGACGTCACTGTCACTCTTAGGAATGGCTTTATAGCTATTCCAAATACTGCTCCAAAAACGCTGCATAAAATTATATGATAAAGATGCCAAAGGCCTATGAAGATTAGGAGGTCATCATCATCATCATCTCAGCTATAAGACGTCCACTGCTGAACATAGGCCTCCCCTCTGGACCTCTACATGTACCAGTTAGATGCGACCTGCATCCAGCGTGTCCCGGCGACCTTCATAAGGTCTTCTGTCCATCTTGTGGGAGCTATGGAGAGGGCTATGCTCGGAGTTTCTCTGCGTGATTGAATCAGAAATGAGGAGATCCGTACGCGAATTAAAGTTAGTGACATAGCCCTCCGGATTAGCAAGCTGAAGTGGCAAAAGGGCAGGCCATATTTCACGCAGAGCAGATGGTTGATGGGGTCGAAAAGTGCTCGACTGGAGACCACGGATAGTCAAACGCAGCGGTAAATGTTTATAATTGCCACGTTGTCAAATTAACCCTCTACCATTTACGTGACGTCAATTAAACACCCAAGCATTGTATTTTTGCCACTACGATGTTGACAATAAGATTAAATAATCTCACGTCACGTGACCATCTTAATACGATCGGCTCTAAAAATATAAACGATCCTGATCCTTGTATCATGGGCATACGTTCTGAAATGTGTACATATTTTTATACTATACCAGATGAACCAGCTTCAGTTTCCGCCGCAGATCCAGAGGCTGCTGCTTCACGGAGCTGAGCACCTCTTTGTGCATCCGGATGTTCTTGAATATCTCCTCTTGTGTCACTGCTCCACCATCGTCCATTGAGATCGCCGTTCTGAAAACACACACAACACGTCTCTTTCCACTGCGACGTAGGCCTCTCCTATTCATCCCACAATATCGTAACAGATGTGGATATTAATCCCTACTTAATCTGAAGAGCTGGTCATTTACACCGAAGATCTTCTAGATCGGGTGTCATGTGGCAGAAAAGTCGCAAACGCCTTAGACGCCACGCTTTTCTACCTTATGTAGTTCTTCATTTTAAATAAATATCTTGAGACATCTTATACAAATCGACCTAGTCCCACGGTAAGCTCAATTAAGACTTGTGATGTCGGTACCAAGCGACGATATATACCTATAATAGATCTTATATATATAAACGGCAATGTCCTGACTGACTGACTGACTGACTGACTGACTGACTGACTGATTGACTGATGAAGTTTGTATGGGGAAATAAGATTAGTTGGGCTATTTTATTCGAAACTTCACAGGAATGTTTTTAATAATAAATAAGTAAACACGTATATCAGGTTTTTTGAAAATTCATTCCCTATGGGGGTTAAATGGAGGGTTAAAGTTTGTATGGGGAAATAAGATTAGTTGGGCTATTTTATTCAATACTTCACAAGAATGTTTTAAATAATAAATAAGTAAACACATGTTTCAGGTTTTTTGAAAATTCATCCCTTAAAGGGGTTAAATGGAGGGTTAAAGTTTGTATGGGGAAATAAGATTGGTTGGGCTATTTTATTCGAAACTTCACATGAAAGTTTTTAACAATAAATAAGTAAACACGTATTTCAGGTTTTTTGAAAATTCATCCCTTAAAGGGGTTAAATGGGGGTTAAAGTTTGTATGGGGAAATAAGATTAGTTGGGCTATTTTATTCGAAACTTCACAGGAATGTTTTTAATAATAAATAAGTAAACACGTATTTCAGGTTTTTTGAAAATTCATTCCCTATGGGGGTTAAATGGAGGGTTAAAGTTTGTATGAGGAAATAAGATTAGTTGGGCTATTTTATTCGAAACTTCACAAGAATGTTTTTAATAATAAATAAGTAAACACATGTTTCAGGTTTTTTGAAAATTCATCCCTTAAAGGGGTTAAATGGAGGGTTAAAGTTTGTATGGGGAAATAAGATTGGTTGGGCTATTTTATTCGAAACTTCACATGAATGTTTTTAACAATAAATAAATAAACACGTATTTCAGGTTTTTTGAAAATTCATTCCCTATGGGGGTTAAATGGAGGGTTAAAGTTTGTATGAGGAAATAAGATTAGTTGGGCTATTTAATTCAAAACTTCATAGAAGTGTTCTTGCCAATGAAGATGTAGGTACTTATCTACATACCATGTTATATACGAGTAACATAGGTACGATGAATACGTAGATACTTATAATATTAAATTTTGGTAAGTAATGCAGTTTGCTACATAAAAGGTCATTGTGAGGTTTTATTTTTTAATTCTAGACAAAACCATATTTATTTGTTTGTTCCTTAAAAATATCTACAATTTTGCATGGCGACATAATGATTCAAAGCGAACGAATTTCAAATGTTTGTTTGACAGCTCGCGCACAGTATATGTATAAGCAGCGCGGGTACACGGGCCGCCTCACAGTAAATTCAGCTTTCTATTTCGTGTAGTTTATTTGCAATCAAGTATTTAATTATGTCATACTAATATGCTGTTCAATGAAACAGACTTCAAACAGAATGTAATAAGGTAAGATTCTACTTAGGTTTAGGAAAGGTTAGAACTGCGACCCCACACAGAAACGAACGGCTATCAAAGTAGGTTTTGGGTTAGATTAGAAATGCGACTCCACACAGAAACGAACGACTATCAAAGGAGGTTCAGGTTAGGTTTGAATAGTAACCCCATACAGCAACGAACGGCTTTGAAAGTAGGTTTAGGTTAGGTTTGAACTCCAACCCCACACAGAAACTAACGGCTATTAAAGTAGGTTTAGGTTAGGATAGAACTGCGACCCCACACATAAGGAAACGGCTATCAAAGCAGGTTTAGTTTAGGTTAGAACTGCGACCCCACACAAAAGAAAACGGCTATCAAAGTAGGTTAGGTTAAAACTGTGACCCCACACAAAAGCAAACGGCTATCAAAGTAGGTTTAGTTTAGGTTAGAACTGCGACCCCACACAAAAGCAAACGGCTATCAAAGTAGGTTTAGGTTTGGTTAGAACTGCGACCAGTGCGACCCCACATAGAAACGAACGGCTATTAAAATAATATATGTTTAAGTTAGGTTACAACTGTGACCCCACATATAAGCAAACAGCTATTAAAGTAGGTTCAGGGTTAGTTTAGAACTGCGGAATAAATATTACTAAATTTAAACCAAACTAAAATAAGAACCCGTAAAGGAAAACCTCAAGCACCATTCAAAATTCCCTGATTTAAATTTACTGAAAACTATTCTTCGACAGAATGACTTGTCGATGAAATGAAAACACTTGAAACGTTGTCTTTGAAACAACATTCGATTAAATGATCGTCGACAAGTCAAGGCGACCCCCCAAAAAAAATATCACAAACATTAAACTTATTTCGGCCACTTTTGAATCTCCTGAGAAAAAAAAACAAAAAAGGATTCATTATTTGCAGAAAACCGTGTAACATGCATAATATATAACTACATACAATCGAAATGGTAACCTCCTTCTTTTTTAAAGTCGGTTGAAAACATTTTTTTTCATATAAGTCCAAAATCTACGCGTGCGAAGCCGCGGGCAAAAGCTAGTAGATACATATAGATACTTAAATACATAGACAGCCATTACCAATAAACAAATATTTGTGATAAATAAATACACAAATAATGCCCTCGCCAGGATTCGAACCCGGAACCTCCAGCTTTGTAGGCTACGGAGGCTGACAACAATTTTATACTCTACTAACTCTCTATAACTGGTAGTAAATACTGAAGACCGTCATCTAGCCCTCATCTCATCAGGCAAAAAAGGCGAGACTATTCTACGCCATCTTTTTTATCTTACGAAGTTCATCATTTAATACCTACTCTACTTACTCTCCACTAGTGGTAGTAAATACCGAAGACCGTCATTTAGCCCTCATCTCCTCAGGCAGAAAATTCGAGAACAGATAGCATCCTTATCTATCTTATGTATATCATTTGACCTCATGTCAAGTGCTTCTTTATTTCATAGTCTACTTACTCTCCAGAACTGGTAGTAAACACTGAAGACCTTCGTCTGGACCTCGTCTCATCAGGCAGGAAAGGCGAGGAGGTTCTGCGGCGTCCCTTCCTGGATCGCCTGACGCTGCACCGCCTCTGACGCAGCACGGCGCTGATGCTGGAGTAGTCTTCATCCTCAGAACCGTCTGTGGAAGGTTGGTCTCTTACACCCCTTCAAACTTTTAGTATATCTTTTTAATACACAAACTGCGACCATATAACATGGACGTCTAACGCCAGTTCGAAAATGCCCCCAAATACAATTGTTCAATTGTGCCAAGATGGACAGGACATCGCGCTTTTTTTAACTCCGCGCATATTTCGGCGCTTGATGCGCTGCTTTGAGAAATGTTTATAAAATATACCTAGCCAATTAAAACTTTGATGGACCAATCACAGCTATTTTTAAATGGCGGTTAAGTTTTTAAACGGTTTTTATTAACTTCACCGCGTATCAACTGTCGTCGATGCTTCAAATCTTGTGATCGATTTTTCGACCACTTCTACTGCACCGAAATCAATAAAATTTGGAATTCTTATCAAGTCCCCATGACAATGCAATATTATAATATTTGTATCCTTGTATCCTCAAAGCCTGATGCTGCAGACGTACTGCTTACCTTAACCGAGAGTGTTAGACACCTGAAAATGAAAGTATAGCATGTTCGGCATTATCAAATACTAACAGCCTGATCTTGACTTCCAACTCCTCACTCCTGATGCTGCAGTACTGCCCAGAATAACCGCAAGGTTTATTTTTTATCGTTATCTTGATTTTAAAGAAGTTCTTCAGATATTAAGTAGAGACATGCGAATTTAATACTAACGTCCAACTCCTCAAATCTGATACTCCAGTGTTACTGCCTGCCACAACCGCTAGGTTTAGCGATATGTAGATTTTGAAGTACTGCTTTAGATATTTGGTAGAAACATACGGATTTCATTATCATCATCATCATCATCATATCAGCCGAAAGACGTTCACTGGTGAATATAGGCCTCCCCCAAAGATTGTCACAAAGACCGGCCCTGTGCCACCCGCATCCAGCGACCTTCACCAGGTCATGAGCCCACCTTGTGGGGGGCCTACCCACGATGTTCCTTCCGTTACGTGACCGCCACTCGAGAACCTTCCCGCCCCAACGGCCATCGGTTCCACACGCAACGAGCCCCGCCCACTGCCACTTTAGTTTAGCGATTCGAAGAGCTATATCGGTTACTTTGATTCTGCTGCGGTGGTCTCATTTCTAATCCGATATCGCAGAGAGACTCCTAGCATAGCCCTCTCCATTGCCCTTTGGGTGATATTGAGTCTTCTTATGCTGATAGAGTGACAGCGTGAGTGGTTCGAGTAGGGCGAGCCGTCGGGCCTGCGGCCCTCCAACTGACAGAGTGACAGCGTGAGTGAATCGCGTAGGGCGAGCGATAGGGCCTGCGGCCCTCCAGCTGATAGAGTGACAGCGTGAGTGGATAGTGTAGGGCGAGCCATCGGGCCTGCGGTCCTCCAGCTGATAGAGTGACATCGTGAGTGGATCGCGTAGGGCGAGCCGCCGGGCCTGCGGCCCTCCATCTGATAGAGTGACAGCGTGAGTGGATCGCGTAGCGTAGGGTGAGCCGTCGGGCCTTCGGCCCTCCAGCTGATAGAGTGACAGCATGAGTGGATCGCGTAGGGCGAGCCGTCGCGCCTGCGGCCCTCCAGCTGATAGAGTGACAGCGTGAGTGGATCGCGTAGCGTAGGGTGAGCCGTCGGGCCTTCGGCCTTCCAGCTGATAGAGTGACAGCATGAGTGGATCGCGTAGGGCGAGCCGTCGAGCCTGCGGCCCTCCAGCTGATAGAGTGACAGCATGAGTGGATCGCGTAGCGTAGGGTGAGCCGTCGGGCCTTTGGCCCTCCAGCTAATAGAGTGATAGCGTGAGTGGATCGCGTAGCGTAGGGCGAGCCGTCGGGCCTTCGGCCCTCCAGCTGATAGAGTGACGGTGTGAGTGGAGCGCGTAGCGTAGGGCGAGCCGTCGGGCCTTCTGCCCTCCAGCTGATAGAGTGACAGCGTGAGTGGATCGCGTAGAGTAGGGTGAGCCGTCGGGCCTTCGGCCTTCCAGCTGATAGAGTGACAGCATGAGTGGATCGCGTAGGGCGAGCCGTCGAGCCTGCGGCCCTCCAGCTGATAGAGTGATAGCGTGAGTGGATCGCGTAGCGTAGGGCGAGCCGTCGGGCCTTCGGCCCTCCAGCTGATAGAGTGACAGTGTGAGTGGAGCGCGTAGCGTAGGGCGAGCCGTCGGGCCTTCTGCCCTCCAGCTGATATAGAGTGACAGCGTGAGTGGATCGCGTAACGCGAGCCGTCGGGCCTTCGGCCCTCCAGCTGATAGAGTGACAGCGTGAGTGGATCGCGTAGCGTAGGGCGAGCCGTCGGGCCTTCGGCCCTCCAGCTGATAGGGTGACAGTGTGAGTGGATCGCGTAGCGTAGGGCGAGCCGTCGGGCCTTCGGCCCTCCAGCTGATAGAGTGACAGTGTGAGTGGAGCGCGTAGCGTAGGGCGAGCCGTCGGGCCTTCTGCCCTCCAGCTGATATAGAGTGACAGCGTGAGTGGATCGCGTAACGCGAGCCGTCGGGCCTTCGGCCCTCCAGCTGATAGAGTGACAGCGTGAGTGGATCGCGTAGCGTAGGGCGAGCCGTCGGGCCTTCGGCCCTCCAGCTGATAGAGTGACAGTGTGAGTGGAGCGCGTAGCATAGGGCGAGCCGTCGGGCCTTCTGCCCTCCAGCTGATATAGAGTGACAGCGTGAGTGGATCGCGTAAGGCGAGCCGTCGGGCCTTCGGCCCTCCAGCTGATAGGGTGACAGTGTGAGTGGATCGCGTAGGGCGAGCCGTCGGGCCTGCGGCCCTTCGGCTGATAGATGACAGCGTGAGTGGATCGCGTAGCGTAGGGCGAGCCGTCGGGCCTTCGGCCCTCCAGCTGATAAAGTGACAGCGTGAGTAGTTGGCATAGGGCGAGCCGTCGGGCCTGCGGCCCTCCAGCTGATAGAGTGATAGCGTGAGTGGTTCGCGCAAGGCAAACCGTCGGGCCTGCAGCCCTCTGGCTGATAGACAGACAGCGTGAGTGGTTCACGTAGAGCGAGCTGTCGGGCCTGTGGTCGTACGGCTGATAGACGCTACGCAAACCACTCACGCTGTCAGCAGCGTGAGTGGTTTGCGTAGCGCGAGCCGTCAGGCCTGCGGCACTCCGGTTGATAGACTGAGTGTGTATCCCTCGGGTTCGCGTAGAGCGTACCATAGTACTGATAGCTTGAATTGACCCTTTGGACTCTCGGTACACGTTGGACTTTCAGTCAGACCTACGATCCTCCGTTTGGTCGACTGAGAGTGTGAGTCTATATTTTATAGTCTGGAAATCCGACTTTTATAATGTGTGTAATATGAAAATTTTAACTTGATTTTCTTAATAAATCAATGATATATTCCTTATTGCCAGATCTCTACTATCTGAGGTACCTATAGTATAAACAGGAGAGTATAGACGCTACTATGCATAATTATATTGCATATTACAAACAAAATCCTTGATCTAGAATAAGTATAAGTAACATAACATAACATAACAATTGCACTAAAAACTTGAAAATAAAATAAGTAAAAAAGTTTTAAGTTAAACGGTTTTTAATGCACCAAAAACTAGAAAATAAAAATTAGTTACTGGCGTAGATGATATTTTATGTACATTGCTCACGTGGAACTATTATCACTGTAGTCTTCCAGAGTCGGATGCTAAAAGCCACGTTTAGCCTCTATGTCAGTGGATTAAGCGTTTAATCGGAAACTTTTACCAAACTAAAATAAAAACGTGGGGCGTTATTATAAAGAAACATACAAGCTCAAAATATGTTATTGTAGCTTTAATTTTGGATTTAATCATCCATCTGTTCCAACACTTCTACAGAGGAAAATAGCTTAAATTCGTTACACTATTGCTGTCTTGATACGTTCTTAAATATCTATAGTGACTTAATCACAATTGCGTACGCCCCACGTTTTTATTTCAGTTTGGTAAAAGTTTCCGATTTAACGCTTAATCCACTGACATAGAGGCTAAACGTGGCTTTTAGCATCCGACTCTGGAAGACTACAGTGATAATAGGTCCACGTGAGCAATGTACATAAAATATCATCTACGCCAGTAACTAATTTTTATTTTCTAGTTTTTGGTGCATTAAAAACCGTTTAACTTAAAACTTTTTTACTTATTTTATTGTAGGTTGACATTGAAATTCATTGACGTGAATGCATTGAAGAGAGGGTGACACTTGTCAACAAAAATTCAGAACCGTTTTTGAAAGGCAATTTAGTATGGCCTGCGGCTTCCATGTTTATTTGTTCGTAGTACACAAATAAATAAATAAAAGGCGTAGGTAATCAGTTATTTTTGAACATGCAAATGGGCTTGTCAAGCAAACGGGAATTGTAATAGAATTTTATAGAAACACATTACAAGTTTAAGCATGTGATAGTTATTTATGTGGCTGGCGCATAATAAGAGGCATTAAACATGAGTGTGGTTTTATGAAACGAGCCGTAGGCGAGTTTCATAATAAGATCACACGAGTGTTTAATGCCTAATTATGTACAGTCACATACATAACTTTATCTACATCCATATCATTAGTTTAGAATGACAATTTACCTTTATTTTCATTGATATCTACTAAGTAATTACCTCTAAATATAAAAATTCAAATCAGTTGAAATCACTCAATTTGAGTAAGGATATCCTACAATAAATATTTATTGAAAAAAAAAACAACAAAAAGAAGTTGACATCATAATGTTAAAATTAATATCATGACGACGATACTTTAATGTCAACATTATGATGCACTGTACTCTGCCTGTACTTTAATGTTAACATTATGATACAGCCACAGACACCGGTCTCTTAATATAGGTCGTTACATTACCGCTTCTGAATACATAACAGGGAAATTATGATATTCCTGTAGATAAAGTAATCTTTGTTGTGTGATTGGTTCAAATGGCTGCCCGGTACTGTGGCTTTCAGCCTTAAAACATATAATAAATAATTATATGTATATTCGGCCTTCAAGCCCTTATTTCCCGGTCTCTGTAGTACTATTTAATTTCAATATTCTTAGCCAAATAACTACGTACAGAGGTGGAATGTAAACCTAAATTAAATATGAAGTGTACAACAATAATTGTAGCTGAATTTTGCAATATTTAGTATGTACATTAACTAAGTCAATATGCGCCACATATTTCAGTAGACCTAGCAAAGATGCCATTCTGCAATCGTATACGATAAGCGATAAGTCACGTGA
>JALPQI010009479.1:0-39004 GCA_025490895.1 Thaumatotibia leucotreta
TCAGAAACGAATATAATGATGAAAATTGCAAAAATAAGTTGCTGCTGCCATCTTGCATAAAAATTAAAAAGTACACATTTACTGCAAATGACCCAGAAAACAAGTGTGATAAAAATACCAACATTGAATTCTTATGCCTAAGTCCTTGAGTCATAAACTTTCATATTTCTTAAGATTTGTGCTAAGGACACAGAAATAAAGTCACCTTAATAATTACAAGAACCATATTGCTAAGTTTATTTTAAATTAGGTACTGTATCTTCTTTCGTCCATATATTTTTTTTATAAATCAAAAATACTTACATAAATAATTTTTCAAAATATTTTTTTTAAAGTTACTTTACAATATTTATTATTTTCAGGACCTCACAAACAGCTGTGACTCAGCGGGGGACTTCTAATTACTGAAACTTACACATATACACAGTATATTGTTATATACAATTGAGATTGAGTATGAGATTAAACGAAAAACCTATTTTGTACAGCCAATAACAAGTATCAAGACGTGATAATAGTACATTACTATAGAGGCCGGTACGAACGGGGTTGCCGGCCGAAGACATATAGACGGATAGGCCTGAGGCGGGCAACCCCATATTTCCAGCCAAAGGTATGGTTAACGCTTTTCTCAAACATGCAATGAAATAAACAACAAAAACATCAAAGTAAAAAAAAATCGGCCCTCCGGCCGGCAAACAACACTTTGCCGGCTGCTGTGCTAAACTAAGTTGCCGTCTGCCGGCTCCGTTGAGCAGAAAAATAATATACACACCTCGGCCGTTAAATGGGAAAGCCTCGGATCACATGTTTGTCTACAATTACAGGTAGCCTATGATGATATTTCCCACGTAAACGGCCTTGGCATGTAATCTACTATTATTTGTATAGTATTGCATAGTGGCAGAATGTCATGATGCCTGTTCCACAAATTTATGTGGATAGAAATTAAAAAGAGCACTTTTCCAGCCTAGGCCTTCAAGATTTGTATTAAATTCCAGTAAACAACCTCTTATCCTAGTCGCACCTGAAACGTCATACTTCGCAGCCTATTTATAAGGAACATAACAATATATCATAGCATGTTTGAGAAAATAATTTTATGTGTTAGTCCCATCACCGTGTTTTTATTGATTTCCGTTAAATTAAAGGGAAGCTTATTTAGGTCAAAAATAATAAATTTGTCTAAGAAACTAGTCTCTTAACTCTTACTGTTATTGAGCTATTAAAAAAATAAGTTTAATGACTGAACAAGTGTATTGCAACCTTTATTACATCCTAATGAAACTTATTTTGACATGTGCCGTCAGTCACCTGAGATCTTATTCTTAAGGTTCTCTCACACTTACCATTTCATTTATTATGTATGAAAACGAAAAAATATATATTTTTTCGAATTCGATTAAAATCAATATACCAGGTAGCTCCAATTAACGTACCAAGCAACCTGTTAAATTTAACGGAATTAAAAAAACACGGCGTATATACGTACTTAAACTCCATTGCGCAGTATGGCCCATTTTTTAATACCCCGCATTGTACAAGAAAGGAGACATGGACTGTGATACCTTTAAATCGTCAGATGACAAGCTATACTGACTAATATTAGCAACTTCATATCAGTAATTCACTAGGTACCAAAATAACACTTGTTCCAGAGTTTTAATCTTTATACACCGTGGGATGTTTAAACCCGACCGATTTTAACAGCGTATTCCCGACCACATTTAATAGTTATTTGTTATACAAGGGTGCAAAGTTGTATTTTACCCGCGAGTATGAAATTGAAACACGAGCAAGCGAAAGGATTCTATAGTTGAACCACGAGCGAAGCGAGTGGTTCTAAAATAGAATCCTGAGCTCAGCGAGTGTTTTAACAAACGAGAAGTAAAATACATTTGCACCCGTGTGTAACACAAAACTTTTCCCCTCACTATAGCGAGGAAACTCAAAAAAGGTAATTATTTGTTCACATTACAATCATTATCGGGTTAGTGATAATCATTTTCCAAATGCATCATGTTTCATGTATTTAATGCAAGATTTTGTCGCAGTAAACTTAGCACGAAAAAGTAAACGCAGCACGATTTTAACACATTCCTGTAGTTGCACACCAATGCCAATGCATTATTAAATCATTCTTATTCATTATTTTTACAAAATTATAACAGAACACCCTGAAAGTTTTTTAGTTTACTATTTTTATGCGTGTTCGAGTCGGTAAATAAAGATTATAACCTATAATATTGTTTGACAATGTTGACGTTGACATTTTCTGCGTTTTGTGATTGCATCTAGTCATCTTATCATCATTCACTAAAACAATTGTTACTTATGGAATTTTAGGATTTATATGTTAAAATCATCATATTATATAAAGGTTTGTATTTTACACTAAATTCTCAAACAAATTATTTAATTATCATTAATATGGAACAATTTCCATGCACATTTTACGTTTTGTTATTCCAAAACCAAGGTTATTACTTTGCCACACAAGTGAATAATATGCGTTTTTACACGTTCGTATTAAAGGCATAAACGAGCACTTTACGAGCTAGTGAGGGGAAAAAAATATAATCTCATATATTTTTTTTGGATATCGCCTAGATTCAGAGTTATTACCAATTGAATAAAACATATTTTGTAATTGTTACTCAGTACAAAAGGTCTTTTTAACAGCGTTGGTGCCATTATGGAGAATAGTCTCACTAACCTCATAATAGATGTCAAAAACTGAGAAATAGAACCTTTAAAAATGAGGTTTTTGCAAAAAAACGTTAACACTCGTTTTAAGTGCCAGTCTTATGAAAAAAACATTTACTTTTTATGTTAAAATACATTTGAAATAGTAAAAAAAACTTTTTTTTTCTTCAAATATGTATGTCAAAACTCATATAATTATTTTTGTTTGTTTTTACATATGAAATGCGTGGTTAAAATCTTTCGGGTGATAAGAGCCCACGGTGTATTTATTTATTTGTCAATTATACAATTTGGCCAAAAAAAAATCATTCCCGTTGCCAGTGAGCTTTTGGGACTCGAAATAGGCTCTCTAGGGGATTTTTCAGAGATTCAGTTGTGTTGCTATTTTTGTTTAACTATACGTAAAATATTACTAGGTACTACTCGTCCTGAAACTTTAACTATTTTTCAAAAAAACCTAGGACTTCTATTCTGCGTTCCAAAACATAACTGGCAAAGATAATGAAGTTACAGTTGGTACCGGCCAATAATATATCACATTCAGGTTTTTCCAGTAGAACTTTTTTTATATTTCAAAGTGCTTTCCACACTTTCCACCTTACGACTAGTATATGCATATGTCTTTGTGCTAGCGATGAAAAAACTTGGCATCATGTAGTAGTTTTTTTTTACGAAAATTTTTCATGTTAAGCATGGATTTCGTAGTAAAATAAAATTTGTTTTACTAAAGCTTTTTAGCAATATGCTGTATCTCCTATTGTAATTCACAACACTTAATTGCAATATTCATCATTAATCTGTGCAAAAGTACCAAAATAATATGATATCTACATGCGAACATGTGCCGCTTACTCTATACACTATATGTGATATATTTGTCAGCCTCCGTAGCCTAGTTGGTAGTGACCCTGCTTACGAAGCTGGAGGTTCTGGGCTCGAATCCCGGCGAGGGCATGATTTGTGTGTTTATTTATCACAAATATTTGTGCCTTGGTCTTGGCTGTCTATGTATTTAAGTATCTATATATATCTATCTATTATATATATCGTCGCTTAGCCTTAATTGAGCTTACCGTGGGGCTAGGTAGATTTGTGTAAGATGTCCCAAGATATTTATTTATTTATTATTTTATTGGCCGGTACTGTATTTTTTGATCACTCTGTATAAGTCGTTATTATCTCCACAACACACAAAAGTAGGCTTATGATGGTATCGTGTTTAATCGTTTCTCGTCGTTGCCGTCACGTTCTAAGAAGTATACAAGTGCGAATATGACGGGTAGCACGATAAATGGATAAATTGGGACCATCACAAGCCATCTGGCTTATGATTGTCCTATTTTTACGGTTTATCGTGATTGCATCACTTCACACTGGCATACTTTTCATACTATAACTTGACGGTATACGGCGACATATTTAAAAGTCCGTAAATACTGTAAGTCTTAGAGTAACCATACAGACAGATAGTTGGGCATTTGATGAATTGACGTGGGCCACAGTCTTATACAGGGTTACTTTTTCACCAGTACAATAAATCAACATACGTAATAGTAGTCCAAAATACTAGCATCTTTTGTTACTACCCCTTTGGAATAAAAAAAAAACTAATGTTCGAACTTATCCGTAAACCTAACAAGAAATGTGGACGTAACGCATCTATTAACGTGCATAACTAGCTAAACGCTCGAACTGTCAACTGTTTGTTTAAAATGTCATCGCGCGCGGCCATGTGGGGGCGAGTTGGATCACCCCTCCCCGCCGACATAGTTATACCGCACCGTTGACGCCTTGTATTTAGTGCGCCCATTATGTTACATTTGCATGAAGGATAAATTAATAAAAATATAAAAAAACTGTTGCTTTTATTTGATAATTGTGATCTATTATCGATACCAATGATATGGTAAAATTTATTGTACCGGTGAAAAAGTAACCCTGTATAATTATTACCCAATTTACCTAATAAGAGTTACAATACCGAAAGGTGTGGAAATGATATAATTATGAAATTGTGATCAACTCTAACCTCAAATTAGACTAAACCTTATGTTATTAATGTTAATTAATATCTGTATAAGGGAATGCCGGCGCTTATGCTATATTTAATACAATATTTCAAATAGTAAACGAACTCTCATTCCGTTTTATCTAAAACAACATACACAAACGTTATATAAAAACAACGTGACAGACGGACGGACCGATAGTCGCACTATAGGAGTCATTCTTATAGTAAAACTAAAAAGCTTGTAGTAAAACTCATATAGCAAATAGTTATTTCTGATACAAATATGGAAAATAGGCCTTTTTAGGGCGAGTATCGGTGACTGTAAAACACGAGCGAAGCGATTGCGAGAGCGAAGTGAATCAAACCTTTTCACCAATAAATAAGTAAAACCCACCATAGTTAATTATCTTATTTTTAATGTGTACCTTGTTCTATATGTAAATTGGAAAGAATTTCGTTTGCTTAAAAAAGCAACGAAATAAAATTAATGCTACTGTAGTTGATTCGTGAACGATTCAAATTTGAGTGCAACAACTTCAGAACCAAAATGTATAGCCTTATTAAATATAGCATATGCGTCAAGCTTATAGGAGGCTAAAAATAAAGACTTTCCTAGAAGTGGTATAGCAGCGTATTTGACATATCAACTTACATTCATATTTTATTATAACATTCATTCAATAATTATATTAACATCCCGTATATATTATGTTCTTGTCAAAAAATCGTCGTTGACATGACGACTTTTAAAAGGATGCACAGCTATGCTATTCTCTTATTCACACATTCGACGCTGCGTTCGTCAACGAGCTCGACGTCGAGACAGCCTTGTCTAAAATCCTAGCTGTTTTATTTGACATTAGGAATCGAGCCTGTGGGCGAGTTCGTCGCTGTTTTTCGTTAAAGAATACGAAGTTCGTACATTAAACGTCAAACTCTTGACGCAGTGTAGTTCCAGCTCATGCTGCATTCGTCGCCGAGCACTAGTGTTGTTTAAAGTACATTAGTGAATACCATTTCTAGGCTCGACGTAAAAAAAAAGTCGAATTGGGAACCTCCTCCTTTTTTTAAGTCGGTTAATAAACGCTCACACCACTTCTAGTAAGACCTGTGTAAGTACTTAATGTACTTTCCCCCTTATTCATACGTTGGTCATTCTCTAAAAGTATGCCTGCGGTTGGCTCTATTTGCCACGACCTTTTCCATACATTTTGTATGGGGCGCGGCAATTAGACCGCAGGCAAACTTTCAGAGAATGACCAACGTCTGCTAACTTAGCAAGCCGATATCATGCGTCCCTTTCCATTTTATAGACATATTGATAGAAAAAAAGGAACAAACCATACTTATTTATGGACTTGCTGAGTTAAATGTTTGTGAAAGGGGGTTTGAAGTCACGTTATAGTTAATGTTATGTAGTTAGGACTTGCCTTGCCAAGCTGTGAGCAATATCTACTGAGCTAGCTTGACTTTCCAATTTTCATTAAGTAACTTGGGATAATTCCGAAAATCACAGGAAGATCGTCTTAAGTGTGTCTCCTTTGGAAATTATCCGGCGTTTTTTCACATTTTTAATTATCCTGGGATACCCTATATACCCTGTCCAATAACCTTTGGTCACAGAAAATGGCGGCAAATTTTAACATGTAGGCTCGTATTGTGACCGCCCATAGACAATTTGCGGCCTTTTTTACTTCCAAATGTTCTTGTGCAGAGTATTTGACTCAGTTTTTAATGGAATATGCAAATTATAAGTTAACTTTTGCTCAGCGTGATCGTAGATAATGAAATACTGAAACGCATAATTTAGAGGAAAATATTGTGACATGTAAAAAGTACTTGACAGTTTAATTGCTGCGGTATTGCGCATATGTTTGTTTGTCTATGGTATCACCTTAATGCACGGTTATAAACGCGATATAAGATTTTATTGCTTATTTACAGAGTTAGCCGTTGGCTTAAAATAATTTATTTATTTATGTATCTGTAACTAGCTACACATATATATCGAAGCGGCCACATTCAAAAATATCTTAACAATTTAAAGTGCATTCTAACGCTATGACCAAGTTCTTACAAAGGAGGTCAAATGCTTTAGAATAATCTTAAGTTAGTAATGTGCTATTCCGTAAGATCGATAAAATAGTTTAGTCAATCCCTTTGACGGTTAAATTTTCGCTATGAAAATTTCGCCGCTTGGCTATGACAATGGCCTGGTCAGATATTTATGAGCACCTTGGCCGTACTGATATATATGATGGCGACTGTACAATATGGTACAACAATAAATTTCACTGTCTTTGACAGTCGACGAATTTCGGTTTATTTGAAACATTAAAAGCGTTTGGCCAACTGCTTCATGTTTATTGTAGTTTGTTATACCTATGTAACAAAACGAGGTAAATGTCTATTTCGTAAATATGTACTTGCATATGGAAATATTTACCAATATACAGGGGCCATTTATATTTAAATTTCTCCCCCTACTTTTTGAACATTATTTATTTCATTCATATGAATACTAGGAATCACAAACCTATTCGATCTTCAAAATTAAAGAAAAAAAAATCCCATATATTTTTCGATTCTTCCATTCCGTTGCCAAAAACGTACAAAATAATCGAGATTCGATAAAAATGGGCCATATTTTTTCTCCTACTGCGATCGAAAGAACTCGAGATTCTGAACCATAAACAATACAAATGAAAAGTTTGGGGGACATCTTTAAATTAAATTGCCTACAGATATACGGAATAATCTTACTTCTGATTATGTTCTGAATTTTCGAATCTTTTTGTTTACCTACGTTATTCATAATCCAGATTAAGATATCGTATGCAAGTATTGTTAACTCAATCTCAATCGATATGCTGATGCAAAGTTTCCATTATAACGAAACTTTCTACGTGGAAATTTCTTTTCGAAACTTCCTTTTATTCCTGTGTAACTCAGTTCCTGCGAACTTGTTTAAACTGTCTGCTACTTACGTATTTGTAATCTCAACATGTATATAGTGTTTAATTATACTTTATATTCAAAAACGTTTCCTAAATTAGGACGTAGTTATGCAAAAGGGAACCAACCCACAAGAATTTTTCATTCTTATTAACACCTTAATTCAAAACAAAAAAGTTAATATTTACAATGACAAATTCATGCGGATTGGTTCGTTTTTACATAAGTTTGTCCAATTAGCCGATAAAATGTCTTTTGTCTCTTTCAGTCTTATAGACATATTGATAAGACTGAATGGACAAACTATACCTACTTATCGACTTGCTAACAGTAATTTAGGAGACGTTTATGAATAAGGGGGTAAAATTTTAATTTAATTGGCTTATTTACAATAAGACTTATCGTGAGCTCATTATTTATTTGACAGGTGCTAGTTATGTATAGCCTAACTTTTGTCGATGACATATGTCAAATCGACCGTTTTCCTTGACTCATGTCCATTAACTACTTTAGCCGTCCGCAGATGAGAAGTCACAACGGGTCTAAAAAAAATCTATTGTCTAATTGCCATGTCCCCTTTCATACAAAATGTATGGAAATGGTCGTGGCAATTAGACGCGGTCGCATACATTCTCAAGGGAATGATCGGCATTTGTCAGTTGTTACCTAAAAGTGATTTTCAAGTTATAGTTATAATATTAACAGCTGACAAGCTAAACTCACTGTAAAAACTATCAATACTCTTAGCAACCTCGTATGTGAGCTTTGTTTCAAGTAGGTATTTGTTACTGAGTGAGTTTTGGTTGTCAACCGACGGAAATATTATGTCAAGGGTGGATTCTTATCTGCGGCGACTATTATAAGCTATCTCTTAAAATGGCTAGAAAGAGATGCATATTTTGAAAGAAAAATAGGTGTATGCTAAATTTAATTTTAGGTGCTACTGATTTAAAAATCATGACAGTTCTGTTTACACAAATTGTACAGTTTTGCTTTAATATTTAAATGGGATATTATTTATTTAATTTCGCGACTTAAAATGTCATATTTTTAATTACAAGGCGTAATGTTCAAATTAAATTGTTATCAAATTGTTACTTAATAACTATTGTGGCTTAAGAGTGAGTATATTATTAGGAAATTTTGGAAAAAAAAAATCACTTTCTTGAATAATGTTAAGCTTCGAGTGGAGGAAATGTTTCGAAAGTTTTCGGGAAAGTCGAATTTCGAACTTTCGTTAGTGGAAAGTTCGATTTTGATCGAAAATGCAGGGATGTGTTGTATCCTTTTTGAAGGAGTGTATAAAAAAAAATATTTTTCAAATGTGGAATTATTGAAGGATTTCGCTGCTGTGGTTTTTAAATGTATCTCAAGGAATATCGATGTTGCACTTTTATTCTTTTAATGTTAAAAAATAATATTAAAGTATTTATTTCAAATGAAAGCATTTAACTTAATTTTTAATGCATTTCAAAGTGTTATTTTCTAATCATTTTCGTTTCAAAATGATTTTTGTAATGCGAGTGGTTATTATTGTTTTAATTTTGTATGCCTTAAAGTTGTTTTTAAATACTTTAATATTATCGACTTGATCTATACATATGTATAAAATTGATATATAGTTATTATACGTAGATGCCATTAAATTCTAGTCTTGCTGCGTAGTTTTAGAACAAGAATATAATTATGTAATAATTAATTAATACAAAAAATATTTAGTAATTAATTATGATATCGAATGAGAGAAAAGGTTGACGCACCTGGATTATTTTACAATGGCAACATCGAATGTGTTACCAATGTGGAAAAGTCCGAATAATGTTGCTGATTTAAATTCGCTTTTGAGAGCGCGTTCGGATTATATTTGTTTAATGAACTCTACCGTTTTGGCTCTTAATTAAAACACTTTCCTTGTTTGTAATTTGTAACCTTTTCAATGCTGCAAAGTGATATACAACTTTTCTGGCGTCATTCTAAAAAGTATGTCTGCAATCTAATTGCCAAGACCCATTAATTTTCTACTGAATGTATTTAGTCGTGTCAATTAGACGCAGTTGTAATATATTTTAAAAGGAAGACAGATCTTTTTATGGCGTATTTTTCTCTGGTGATTGTATGTTCCGTATTTAGACCTGGCCACGACATTGGTCTTAGGTGACCGGCGATGAGGCATTCCATAAGTTGGAACAAAATGCCGATATGGGAACTCTCTCTCACACGTATGGTTTTCAGCTTAGACCAATGTCGTGGCTTATGGCGTTGTATAACAAGTATCAATGGTCGAACGTACTTGTGAAATGATTTTATTTTACAAAAAGGAAAGCTTTTAATATACAGATCCGTAACTGAAGAGTTTATTATGCCATACCGCATGAAATATAGGAATTTTGTAATTTTTTATTTGTACATTATTTCTAGAAACAAAAGAATATTCTGTAAATATCCAGGATATCAGTATATCTTGTTTTGGAGTAATATCTAGCAGAAAAAATGGTTCTATTTTTAGATTACCAGCACCATTTTACTAAACTACAGTTTTCTTGTGTATCAAAATGCTATATCCCAATGATTCCACGTCTAGCTTTTATTAACTGAAGGGAATTATTTAATCATTCACTTCGGATTGCATCTATGTACGAAATCGGTTGCGGTAATTAGAGCTGAACGCAAATTTAATCACTTTATTATTTTTTTACGTAATTCATATATTAAATGTGGTATGGCAACCGACGCATTACAATTCTAGTCTATGGCCGCTTCCGTCTCTTAAATTTTATCATAAAAATGAGACATTATTTTTGTCAAATGTATAAAAAAATGTTAATAAATATAGGGCTCTTTTTTAAAGCATTGTCTGAAGGGCATTTTTTTTTATGGACGCACGCTCGTTTAACATTTTATTTTGCCATATTTTTTTACATTTACCGAAATATGCACAATAAAATTTTAATAAAAAGTAATTTGTCCTTTCATTATTGTTTTATTTATTTTTTATGTTCCCTAACGTTTTTCCCTAAATCAGGAATAGAGAGGCAATAAACTGCTGTCAAAGGATTATGGTTTAGGTAAGAAATAATAAATGACATAAAATATCTATTTCTTTATTAACAAAATCAACAATACAACTAAAATAACTATGGCAAAATTGACATCAATCATTATTAATTAGTATTATATTTACATACTAAGTAAATTTAATTTGTAATACATCTCATGAATCAATTTATTAGTGTTCACTTATTGATCATGTTAATTGTTTGTCGAGATTCAAACTCTACAGTGAATGCTAGCTAGCATCTAAACAACTAAGTTTAATTGCCGTTTCAAACTTAACTGCATTATATATTATGTAGTTCCTCCACTCTAACCTGGATAGGTTCGTTAGGTACCTTTTATCCCTTAGAGCAGAAATAGAAGCCCCGCGCAGCGGCGCTTCGTCGACCCAGAGGCCCGTTTCTCGAACGCTCGTAACTTTTGATAATCGTAGCTAGTTTTCGAACAAACTGATTACTGATGGCGTTTGAATATTCCATTAATAGCATAGACATATAAAATTGATAGACCGAGTCTATTTTATCTGTGGGTGACGCCGGCAATGCCTGTCAACGATCTTTGTTTGTGTATACTAGTGCACCTAAACCGCAAATAGTAAAAGTGATTAAAATAAAGCTTTTCATGTATATTTCTGTTCGATAAGTGCACGGAATGTGATAAAAGTGATGACTTGTGTGGTTCCAGGGTGTAAAAACCGCCAGGGTTACCTGAATGAACAAAATAAAGACATTACGTTTCACCGGCAATTTAGTTTTGACTTGAATTTTAAGATTTCGAACCTTATTAAGGTAAAAGTAACTGAAAATCTTATTCAATATTTGTTGTCGGATACATATGTGTAGTTTTGTGATTAAACCATTTGTATTTACATTCGTAATGTAATTATAAATAGTGGGATTCAAACATTTGTATCGCATAGTGTGGTACTTAAGAGACCGATCGTGATATCGATAAATGTATTGATAGTCAACTCAAAATGAATCGATGTTTTTAATGTCCAACAGGTTTCCACTGGACACTGAACAAAGGCTATTATGGGTCAAAAATATCAAAAAGGCAGACGACTGGTACCCTAAAGAGTATTCAAAAATATGCTCCGCACAATTTTAAGCTGTTGTTTCAGGCAAGGGTACGCGCATAAGTGATTACATTCTGGCGTACTACCCACCATATTTGGTAATCATCCAATGTCATGTCAACCAGCAAGTAAATTAAGTTTAGTTTAATAATGACGCTCATGTGATACTTGTGTAGACTGATTAATTTAATTATAAAGAAGCCATCATACCAAAATTGTTAGGTATGCTTTGAGGAATGATAAGTCCATAAAACATGTTATAATGAGAGTTTTCTGAAATCACCAGGGCGGGAGCAGGTCCAGAAACTTGTCTAAATTCTATGTTAATAGTTTCTGGTTTAAATATTTTGTATGAGTTAAAAAAAATACATAAAAAAATTTAAACTTTATTTAACAAAAAAAAAACATTTACTTAGTCTTTCTTTGGGGCTAGATAATTGTGTTTCTTAGCGGGACCTTACGGCTAAGTGGCGCCAACTAGTGGCATACGTTTTAGGAAACCCTCATTATGACATTTTAATTAAAGAAAATATTTCGTTAACTTTGTGATTTTATTTTTATCCTAAAATGTAGATTTTGAAATCACGATCGAAGAAGATCGTGATTTTGAGTAGGAAATAAGGTTTATTCCTACTGTATTCGCTACCTAATTTGGTAAAAATATTATTATTGACGATAAAAGTATACGATTGAAGACTGGACATCACTAATAGTAATGACATTTTATCTAGTCAGGTTGGTAGCATTGTTCAAGAAAATGGAGTCGTTGATGGAGTTCACGACCAAGTAGAGCTACTTTATTTGTCTCTTTTTCCTTATGGAATACGTCTTGAGATGGGGTGAAGGATGACAATAGTTTGTTCATGTATGTCTTAATACACGGAATCTTCCCTATATTTTATCTGTGATTAATAGTACATTACGACATAAGTGCGAAAAACATGAACTTCGAAACTAGTGGCGATGTTTTAAAACACGACCGATACGGAGTGTTTTAAATCGACACGAGTTACGAATTTCGTATTTACACGTGTTTCGTACGACGTTTTTTTAGTACAGATGGCCCTCCGAAGTCTTGGACTTGACGTAAAATGTCCCACTTCTTGCACTGTAGCCTAAAAAGTACACCATCTGTACTAAAAAATATTTTACAATGCATTATGCCGGAAACTGCTCTTTTCAAGGCTATACTTATGCATAGAAAGTGGCTCTTTTCCGCACACGTGCGGGAAAATAGCTTTTAAATTGGTGAATAGTCCAAAAATGTTGTATTGTCCAAACCAAGGTATTGTTTAAATGACAACAATCGAACTTACATCTTTGACTTTATTTTAAAATATAAATGTTTACAGAGAATACATTAAAAGTGTAAATATAAAAAAAATCATTTTAATTTTAAGAAAAACTAAGATATTTGCTTTTCTTTAATTTTTTCAAATCAACAACACCTTTATATTTTAATGCTGCTCCACTCCAACTCGGACCCATTTTCAAACGGTGAGAAACGCGCTCTCATTGGTCGTTCCTATTCGTCTACCTTTTTCATAATGAAAGGTCCGTATCGTACCGAATTAAACCTTTTAAGTCCATTGACAAACATTTTATTAATTAAAATTTTCATAGATATAAAAAACAGCACTCAAAAGTGAAATTACTATAATAAAATATTGATTTCTGTGACAAATAAATAAAGTTTTTGTTTTCTTAAGTGCTACACAATTTCTTTTTGTGACACACGTAGCCCAAATGTTCAACTCGGACCGAGTCACCGAGTAAACGACGGTATTGGGCCAGGATTGGCTAGTTTGTTTATTGGTAGTTTCAGTTTCTTTTCACCACATAAATTTGTTTGTTAAAAGTATTTCGTTCTCTCGTTCTCATTCGTATATCTTTGATGGAGTTTTTACACCACAATGGAAGTAAATAGTGGTATTAGTGATATTCAGTTGACGCCTCCGGAAATTCGTGAAGAAGCGCAAACAAAAATAATAACAAAGATTACATAAAATGGTAGGTACTATTACTTCTGACTTTTTTTTCCTCACATACTGCATTGTAAAATGTTGTTCGATATACGCGTAGAAATGTAGGCGTCTTCGCAACTCGTGTCGGCAAAAAACACTCACTTCGTTCGTGTTTTTAACTCACCGACACTTGTTGCGAAAAAGCCTACTTTCCACACTTGTATCGAAAATAACTATTTTTGCAGTTAATATTATGGGCAAGAATATATTATGGGCAACCATAGTTAATATCTCTCGTAACGCGCGCGAGCACTGCGAATTTACGCGATATAATTCGTTTCTACAGTTTTATTTCTTATAAATTAATATTAAAATATACCTTAAAAGAGACCACGGCTAGGCAAACGCAGCGTAGGACGTCCACCTACAAGATGGACAGACCTTATGCAGGTCGCCGGGACACGCTGGATGCAGGACGCATTTAATCGGTACATGTGGAGGTCCAGAGGGGAGGCCTATGTTCAGCAGTGGACGTCTTATGGCTGAGATGATGATGATGATGTTGATTTCTTAAAATATTTGTTACAGCCATTGATTTAGAATATATCAGTGGATCCCCAAACAGCTCAAAAAAATGGCCCCAAAAAATGGGCTGCAGAAGTAAATATTGCGGTCCTTTTGCTCCGCTATTCAGTTCTGACAGTTGACATTTGGTCACCTTACGGTATAGCATCATTGTTCCTTAAACATAAAAAGTTTCTACTATTTTGCGGTGTTGTTCGCAAATTTGACACTTATTGCTCACTTCACAAAGTTTTTTATTCTTTGAGGTTTTTTTATTATAGTTTATTGTAAGTGAGCGTTATTAGCTTCAACTGAAACATGATAGAAATGACTTTTAGTGCCACTTTTCTTGGTTTTTTTGTTTGGCTCTGTGCGTCCATTTATTATTTAATGTCATTGTTACAGCGCTTCGCCGGCGGCGTCAGAACGCGAGTGAGAAATACGCGGCAGACCCCGCGCGGGATTTGAACCTGCGCTTCGCCCGGCCCAGGCATCGTCAGCCGCCCACCGTGCACTCCAGGTACATTTATATTTTCATATTTATCATTTTAGCCCCTTATTCATAATATGATTATGATTATTACATTGTGATAACGATATTTTGTATGAAAGAATTTTTCTTGGAGATTTTTGGGTTAGCTCCATAGAAAGAGGTGTTCAGTATAATCTACCAAATCCCCCCGTTCAAGGTTTTCAGTAGTTGGTGTAACACGCTGTATATATGAAGTATTTATTCCTTCAGGAGCGGGTCACGCGGCGTAGCCCTCCTCCCGTCCCCCCCCGGCTCTGGCGCGTCGTCCCCCTCCCTGTCGCCGCCCCCCGCGCCCCCCGCCGCCCCGCTGCCCCCCGGCGCCCCCCGCGAGCACAACGCGGCCCGCGCCAGGCGCTTCCGGCCGCTGTCCATCGCGCCATAGGTATGTATCACTACTGCTGTGTAGCCCCCCGCTGTCTCCGCGAGCACTAAGTACGGAATTACTAACGAGAGTGTTAGAAGCCCGACGCCGTAAGCGTTGCATTCAAGCAACATCACGCTTAGAAGGGTCATTTGCAGTAAAAGTGTAACTTTTAATTTTTATACGCGATCATGGACTATAATAACCTGACTAATACACCATTTTACTCGGCATCGTGCGTACTTTTCAGTTATGAAACAAAAAAAGTATGCCTCTAATGTCACGAAAATAAGTATGTAAATTGAGATTACTCAGTTTAGTTACTCCCATACTAAATGTATGAAACGAAAAGTAACGAAACTGATAAAAAAAATCTCAAATTCTCTTTTAGTATAGTGTAAACTAAAGTGAGAAATCTCAATTTACATACTTATTTTTGTGACATTAGAGACATACTTTTTTTGTTTCATGCCTAGTAAAATAGTGTAGTATACAGTCCATGATCGAATATAAAAATTAAAAAGTACACATTTACTGCAAATGACCCAGAAAACAAGTGTGATAAAAATACCAACATTGAATTCTTATGCCTAAGTCCTTGAGTCATAAACTTTCATATTTCTTAAGATTTGTGCTAAGGACACAGAAATAAAGTTTATTTTAAATTAGGTACTGTATCTTCTTTCGTCCATATATTTTTTTTATAAATCAAAAATACTTATATAAATAATTTTTCAAAATATTTTTTTTAAAGTTACTTTACAATATTTATTATTTTCAGGACCTCACAAACAGCTGTGACTCAGCGGGGGACTTCTAATTACTGAAACTTACACATATACACAGTATATTGTTATATACAATTGAGATTGAGTATGAGATTAAACGAAAAACCTATTTTGTACAGCCAATAACAAGTATCAAGACGTGATAATAGTACATTACTATAGAGGCCGGTACGAACGGGGTTGCCGGCCGAAGACATATAGACGGATAGGCCTGAGGCGGGCAACCCCATATTTCCAGCCAAAGGTATGGTTAACGCTTTTCTCAAACATGCAATGAAATAAACAACAAAAACATCAAAGTAAAAAAAAATCCTATGATGATATTTCCCACGTAAACGGCCTTGGCATGTAATCTACTATTATTTGTATAGTATTGCATAGTGGCAGAATGTCATGATGCCTGTTCCACAAATTTATGTGGATAGAAATTAAAAAGAGCACTTTTCCAGCCTAGGCCTTCAAGATTTGTATTAAATTCCAGTAAACAACCTCTTATCCTAGTCGCACCTGAAACGTCATACTTCGCAGCCTATTATAAGGAACATAACAATATATCATAGCATGTTTGAGAAAATAATTTTGTGTGTTAGTCCCATCACCGTGTTTTTATTGATTTCCGTTAAATTAAAGGGAAGCTTATTTAGGTCAAAAATAATAAATTTGTCTAAGAAACTAGTCTCTTAACTCTTACTGTTATTGAGCTATTAAAAAAATAAGTTTAATGACTGAACAAGTGTATTGCAACCTTTATTACATCCTAATGAAACTTATTTTGACATGTGTCGTCAGTCACCTGAGATCTTATTCTTAAGGTTCTCTCACACTTACCATTTCATTTATTATGTATGAAAACGAAAAAATATATATTTTTTCGAATTCGATTAAAATCAATATACCAGGTAGCTCCAATTAACGTACCAAGCAACCTGTTAAATTTAACGGAATTAAAAAAACACGGTGTATATACGTACTTAAACTCCGTTGCGCAGTATGGCCCATTTTTTAATACCCCGCATTGTAATACAAGAAAGGAGACATGGACTGTGATACCTTTAAATCGTCAGATGACAAGCTATACTGACTAATATTAGCAACTTCATATCAGTAATTCACTACCAAAATAACACTTGTTCCAGAGTTTTAATCTTTATACACCGTGGGATGTTTAAACCCGACCGATTTTAACAGCGTATTCCCGACCACATTTAATAGTTATTTGTTATACAAGGGTGCAAAGTTGTATTTTACCCGCGAGTATGAAATTGAAACACGAGCAAGCGAAAGGATTCTATAATTGAACCACGAGCGAAGCGAGTGGTTCTAAAATAGAATCCTGAGCTCAGCGAGTGTTTTAACAAACGAGAAGTAAAATACATTTGCACCCGTGTGTAACACAAAACTTTTCCCCTCACTATAGCGAGGAAACTCAAAAAAGGTAATTATTTGTTCACATTACAATCATTATCGGGTTAGTGATAATCATTTTCCAAATGCATCATGTTTCATGTATTTAATGCAAGATTTTGTCGCAGTAAACTTAGCACGAAAAAGTAAACGCAGCACGATTTTAACACATTCCTGTAGTTGCACACCAATGCCAATGCATTATTAAATCATTCTTATTCATTATTTTTACAAAATTATAACAGAACACCCTGAAAGTTTTTTAGTTTACTATTTTTATGCGTGTTCGAGTCGGTAAATAAAGATTATAACCTATAATATTCTTTGACAATGTTGACGTTGACATTTTCTGCGTTTTGTGATTGCATCTAGTCATCTTATCATCATTCACTAAAACAATTGTTACTTATGGAATTTTAGGATTTATATGTTAAAATCATCATATTATATAAAGGTTTGTATTTTACACTAAATTCTCAAACAAATTATTTAATTATCATTAATATGGAACAATTTCCATGCACATTTTACGTTTTGTTATTCCAAAACCAAGGTTATTACTTTGCCACACAAGTTAATAATATGCGTTTTTACACGTTCGTATTAAAGGCATAAACGAGCACTTTACGAGCTAGTGAGGGGAAAAAAATATAATCTCATATATTTTTTTTGGATATCGCCTAGTTTCAGAGTTATTACCAATTGAATAAAACATATTTTGTAATTGTTACTCAGTACAAAAGGTCTTTTTAACAGCGTTGGTGCCATTATGGAGAATAGTCTCACTAACCTCATAATAGATGTCAAAAACTGAGAAATAGAACCTTTAAAAATGAGGTTTTTGCAAAAAAACGTTAACACTCGTTTTAAGTGCCAGTCTTATGAAAAACATTTACTTTTTATGTTAAATTAAGTGTCTCCTTTGGAAATTATCCGGCGTTTTTTCACATTTTTAATTATCCTGGGATACCCTATATACCCTGTCCAATAACCTTTGGTCACAGAAAATGGCGGCAAATTTTAACATGTAGGCTCGTATTGTGACCGCCCATAGACAATTTGCGGCCTTTTTTACTTCCAAATGTTCTTGTGCAGAGTATTTGACTCAGTTTTTAATGGAATATGCAAATTATAAGTTAACTTTTGCTCAGCGTGATCGTAGATAATGAAATACTGAAACGCATAATTTAGAGGAAAATATTGTGACATGTAAAAAGTACTTGACAGTTTAATTGCTGCGGTATTGCGCATATGTTTGTTTGTCTATGGTATCACCTTAATGCACGGTTATAAACGCGATATAAGATTTTATTGCTTATTTACAGAGTTAGCCGTTGGCTTAAAATAATTTATTTATTTATGTATCTGTAACTAGCTACACATATATATCGAAGCGGCCACATTCAAAAATATCTTAACAATTTAAAGTGCATTCTAACGCTATGACCAAGTTCTTACAAAGGAGGTCAAATGCTTTAGAATAATCTTAAGTTAGTAATGTGCTATTCCGTAAGATCGATAAAATAGTTTAGTCAATCCCTTTGACGGTTAAATTTTCGCTATGAAAATTTCGCCGCTTGGCTATGACAATGGCCTGGTCAGATATTTATGAGCACCTTGGCCGTACTGATATATATGATGGCGACTGTACAATATGGTACAACAATAAATTTCACTGTCTTTGACAGTCGACGAATTTCGGTTTATTTGAAACATTAAAAGCGTTTGGCCAACTGCTTCATGTTTATTGTAGTTTGTTATATGTAACAAAACGAGGTAAATGTCTATTTCGTAAATATGTACTTGCATATGGAAATATTTACCAACATACAGGGGCCATTTATATTTAAATTTCTCCCCCTACTTTTTGAACATTATTTATTTCATTCATATGAATACTAGGAATCACAAACCTATTCGATCTTCAAAATTAAAGAAAAAAAAATCCCATATATTTTTCGATTCTTCCATTCCGTTGCCAAAAACGTACAAAATAATCGAGATTGGATAAAAATGGGCCATATTTTTTCTCCTACTGCGATCGAAAGAACTCGAGATTCTGAACCATAAACAATACAAATGAAAAGTTTGGGGGACATCTTTAAATTAAATTGCCTACAGATATACGGAATAATCTTACTTCTGATTATGTTCTGAATTTTCGAATCTTTTTGTTTACCTACGTTATTCATAATCCAGATTAAGATATCGTATGCAAGTATTGTTAACTCAATCTCAATCGATATGCTGATGCAAAGTTTCCATTATAACGAAACTTTCTACGTGGAAATTTATTTTCGAAACTTCCTTTTATTCCTGTGTAACTCAGTTCCTGCGAACTTGTTTAAACTGTCTGCTACTTACGTATTTGTAATCTCAACATGTATATAGTGTTTAATTAAACTTTATATTCAAAAACGTTTCCTAAATTAGGACGTAGTTATGCAAAAGGGAACCAACCCACAAGAATTTTTCATTCTTATTAACACCTTAATTCAAAACAAAAAAGTTAATATTTACAATGACAAATTCATGCGGATTGGTTCGTTTTTACATAAGTTTGTCCAATTAGCCGATAAAATGTCTTTTGTCTCTTTCAGTCTTATAGACATATTGATAAGACTGAATGGACAAACTATACTTATCGACTTGCTAACAGTAATTTAGGAGACGTTTATGAATAAGGGGGTAAAATTTTAATTTAATTGGCTTATTTACAATAAAACTTATCGTGAGCTCATTATTTATTTGACAGGTGCTAGTTATGTATAGCCTAACTTTTGTCGATGACATATGTCAAATCGACCGTTTTCCTCGACTCATGTCCATTAACTACTTTAGCCGTCCGCAGATGAGAAGTCACAACGGGTCTAAAAAAAATCTATTGTCTAATTGCCATGTCCCTTTTCATACAAAATGTATGGAAATGGTCGTGGCAATTAGACGCGGTCGCATACATTCTCAAGGGAATGATCGGCATTTGTCAGTTGTTACCTAAAAGTGATTTTCAAGTTATAGTTATAATATTAACAGCTGACAAGCTAAACTCACTGTAAAAACTATCAATACTCTTAGCAACCTCGTATGTGAGCTTTGTTTCAAGTAGGTATTTGTTACTGAGTGAGTTTTGGTTGTCAACCGACGGAAATATTATGTCAAGGGTGGATTCTTATCTGCGGCGACTATTATAAGCTATCTCTTAAAATGGCTAGAAAGAGATGCATATTTTGAAAGAAAAATAGGTGTATGCTAAATTTAATTTTAGGTGCTACTGATTTAAAAATCATGACAGTTCTGTTTACACAAATTGTACAGTTTTGCTTTAATATTTAAATGGGATATTATTTATTTAATTTCGCGACTTAAAATGTCATATTTTTAATTACAAGGCGTAATGTTCAAATTAAATTGTTATCAAATTGTTACTTAATAACTATTGTGGCTTATAAGTGAGTATATTATTAGGAAATTTTCGTAAAAAAAATCACTTTCTTGAATAATGTTAAGCTTCGAGTGGAGGAAATGTTTCGAAAGTTTTCGGGAAAGTCGAATTTCGAACTTTCGTTAGTGGAAAGTTCGATTTTGATCGAAAATGCAGGGATGTGTTGTATCCTTTTTGAAGGAGTGTATAAAAAAAAATATTTTTCAAATGTGGAATTATTGAAGGATTTCGCTGCTGTGGTTTTTAAATGTATCTCAAGGAATATCGATGTTGCACTTTTATTCTTTTAATGTTAAAAAATAATATTAAAGTATTTATTTCAAATGAAAGCATTTAACTTAATTTTTAATGCATTTCAAAGTGTTATTTTCTAATCATTTTCGTTTCAAAATGATTTTTGTAATGCGAGTGGTTATTATTGTTTTAATTTTGTATGCCTTAAAGTTGTTTTTAAATACTTTAATATTATCGACTTGATCTATACATATGTATAAAATGGATATATAGTTATTATACGTAGATGCCATTAAATTCTAGTCTTGCTGCGTAGTTTTAGAACAAGAATATAATTATGTAATAATTAATTAATACAAAAAATATTTAGTAATTAATTATGATATCGAATGAGAGAAAAGGTTGACGCACCTGGATTATTTTACAATGGCAACATCGAATGTGTTACCAATGTGGAAAAGTCCGAATAATGTTGCTGATTTAAATTCGCTTTTGAGAGCGCGTTCGGATTATATTTGTTTAATGAACTCTACCGTTTTGGCTCTTAATTAAAACACTTTCCTTGTTTGTAATTTGTAACCTTTTCAATGCTGCAAAGTGATATACAACTTTACACGTGTCTGTAATGTTCTGGCGTCATTCTAAAAAGTATGTCTGCAATCTAATTGCCAAGACCCATTAATTTTCTACTGAATGTATTTAGTCGTGTCAATTAGACGCAGTTGTAATATATTTTAAAAGGAAGACAGATCTTTTTATGGCGTATTTTTCTCTGGTGATTGTATGTTCCGTATTTAGACCTGGCCACGACATTGGTCTTAGGTGACCGGCGATGAGGCATTCCATAAGTTGGAACAAAATGCCGATATGGGAACTCTCTCTCACACGTATGGTTTTCAGCTTAGACCAATGTCGTGGCTTATGGCGTTGTATAACAAGTATCAATGGTCGAACGTACTTGTGAAATGATTTTATTTTACAAAAAGGAAAGCTTTTAATATACAGATCCGTAACTGAAGAGTTTATTATTATGCCATACCGCATGAAATATAGGAATTTTGTAATTTTTTATTTGTACATTATTTCTAGAAACAAAAGAATATTCTGTAAATATCCAGGATATCAGTATATCTTGTTTTGGAGTAATATCTAGCAGAAAAAATGGTTCTATTTTTAGATTACCAGCACCATTTTACTAAACTACAGTTTTCTTGTGTATCAAAATGCTATATCCCAATGATTCCACGTCTAGCTTTTATTAACTGAAGGGAATTATTTAATCATTCACTTCGGATTGCATCTATGTACGAAATCGGTTGCGGTAATTAGAGCTGAACGCAAATTTAATCACTTTATTATTTTTTTACGTAATTCATATATTAAATGTGGTATGGCAACCGACGCATTACAATTCTAGTCTATGGCCGCTTCCGTCTCTTAAATTTTATCATAAAAATGAGACATTATTTTTGTCAAATGTATAAAAAAATGTTAATAAATATAGGGCTCTTTTTTAAAGCATTGTCTGAAGGGCAGTTTTTTTTATGGACGCACGCTCGTTTAACATTTTATTTTGCCATATTTTTTTACATTTACCGAAATATGCACAATAAAATTTTAATAAAAAGTAATTTGTCCTTTCATTATTGTTTTATTTATTTTTTATGTTCCCTAACGTTTTTCCCTAAATCAGGAATAGAGAGGCAATAAACTGCTGTCAAAGGATTATGGTTTAGGTAAGAAATAATAAATGACATAAAATATCTATTTCTTTATTAACAAAATCAACAATACAACTAAAATAACTATGGCAAAATTGACATCAATCATTATTAATTAGTATTATATTTACATACTAAGTAAATTTAATTTGTAATACATCTCATGAATCAATTTATTAGTGTTCACTTATTGATCATGTTAATTGTTTGTCGAGATTCAAACTCTACAGTGAATGCTAGCTAGCATCTAAACAACTAAGTTTAATTGCCGTTTCAAACTTAACTGCATTATATATTATGTAGTTCCTCCACTCTAACCTGGATAGGTTCGTTAGGTACCTTTTATCCCTTAGAGCAGAAATAGAAGCCCCGCGCAGCGGCGCTTCTTCGACCCAGAGGCCCGTTTCTCGAACGCTCGTAACTTTTGATAATCGTAGCTAGTTTTCGAACAAACTGATTACTGATGGCGTTTGAATATTCCATTAATAGTACATTACGACATAAGTGCGAAAAACATGAACTTCGAAACTAGTGGCGATGTTTTAAAACACGACCGATACGGAGTGTTTTAAATCGACACGAGTTACGAATTTCGTATTTACACGTGTTTCGTACGACGTTTTTTCAGTACAGATGGCCCTCCGAAGTCTTGGACTTGACGTAAAATGTCCCACTTCTTGCACTGTAGCCTAAAGAGTACACCATCTGTACTAAAAAATATTTTTACAATGCATTATGTCGGAAACTGCTCTTTTCAAGGCTATACTTATGCATAGAAAGTGGCTCTTTTCCGCACACGTGCGGGAAAATAGCTTTTTAATTGGTGAATAATCCAAAAATGTTGTATTGTCCAAAGTGTCCAAACCAAGGTATTGTTCAAATGACAACAATCGAACTTACATCTTTGACTTTATTTTAAAATATAAATGTTTACAGATAATACATTAAAAGTGTAAATATAAAAAAACTCATTTTAATTTTAAGAAAAACTAAGATATTTGCTTTTCTTTAATTTTTTCAAATCAACAACACCTTTATATTTTAATGCTGCTCCACTCCAACTCGGACCCATTTTCAAACGGTGAGAAACGCGCTCTCATTGGTCGTTCCTATTCGTCTACCTTTTTCATAGTGAAAGGTCCGTATCGTACCGAATTAAACCTTTTAAGTCCATTGACAAACATTTTATTAATTAAAATTTTCATAGATATAAAAAACAGCACTCAAAAGTGAAATTACTATAATAAAATGTTGATTTCTGTGACAAATAAATAAAGTTTTTGTTTTCTCAAGTGCTACACAATTTCTTTTTGTGACACACGCAGCCCAAATGTTCAATTCGGACCGAGTCACCGAGTAAACGACGGTATTGGGCAGATTGGCTAGTTTGTTTATTGGTAGTTTCAGTTTCTTTTCACCACATAAATTTGTTTGTTAAAAGTATTTCGTTCTCTCGTTCTCATTCGTATATCTTTGATGGAGTTTTTACACCACAATGGAAGTAAGTATTACATTCAATATTCAAAATTGTACTAATGTATATTTTTATAATAACAAAGATTAAATAAAATGGTAGGTACTATTTACTTCTGACTTTTTTTTCCTCACATACTGCATTGTAAAATGTTGTTCGATATACGCGTAGAAATGTAGGCGTCTTCGCAACTCGTGTCGGCAAAAAACACTCACTTCGTTCGTGTTTTTAACTCACCGACACTTGTTGCGAAAAAGCCTACTTTCCACACTTGTATCGAAAATAACTATTTTGCAGTTAATATTATGGGCAAGAATATATTATGGGCAAGAATATATTATGGGCAACCATAGTTAATATCTCTCGTAACGCGCGCGAGCACTGCGAATTTACGCGATATAATTCGTTTCTACAGTTTTATTTCTTATAAATTAATATTAAAATATACCTTAAAAGAGACCACGGCTAGGCAAACGCAGCGTAGGACGTCCACCTACAAGATGGACAGACCTTATGCAGGTCGCCGGGACACGCTGGATGCAGGACGCATTTAATCGGTACATGTGGAGGTCCAGAGGGGAGGCCTATGTTCAGCAGTGGACGTCTTATGGCTGAGATGATGATGATGATGTTGATTTCTTAAAATATTTGTTACAGCCATTGATTTAGAATATATTAGTGGATCCCCAAACAGCTCAAAAAAATGGCCCCAAAAAATGGGCTGCAGAAGTAAATATTGCGGTCCTTTTGCTCCGCTATTCAGTTCTGACAGTTTACATTTGGTCACCTTACGGTATAGCATCATTATTCCTTAAACATAAAAAGTTTCTACTATTTTGCGGTGTTGTTCGCAAATTTGACACTTATTGCTCACTTCACAAAGTTTTTTATTCTTTGAGGTTTTTTTATTATAGTTTATTGTAAGTGAGCGTTATTAGCTTCAACTGAAACATGATAGAAATGACTTTTAGTGCCACTTTTCTTGGTTTTTTTGTTTGGCTCTGTGCGTCCATTTATTATTTAATGTCATTGCTACAGCGCTTCGCCGGCGGCGTCAGAACGCGAGTGAGAAATACGCGGCAGACCCCGCGCGGGATTTGAACCTGCGCTTCGCCCGGCCCAGGCATCGTCAGCCGCCCACCGTGCACTCCAGGTACATTTATATTTCATATTTATCATCTTAGCACCTTATTCATAAACGTCACCTAACTTAACCCTTCGTATGCTTTGTCCCGTATCTGTCCCAAGCAATTGGACTATACATTATAAAGGTCATACATTCAATACCATTTTTGACAGCGGCATACGAAAGGTTAACAAACCGCTAAGTATTATATTTTAAAGTCAAACGGGTCTTAATCGTGTAAACCTCATCATCATCGTCATCAGCCTATGATAGTCCACTGCTGGACGTAGGCCTCTCCTATTAACTATGCGTATAGACGCATTAGGGGGTAAAAGCCCATAATCGCCACGCTGGGCAAGCGGATTGGCGATCGCAGTAATGTGTCCACTATGATGACGCTGCTGCCCATCATCAATCTTTAATCAAATATGGTCAGTGACACTTCAATCCCTTAGTCGACTTTTACGACACCCGCAGGAGGAGTTGGGGTGGTGACAAATGTATTCTTTCTGCCGTCACCACACGGCCACGTAAACTTACGTTTACTTATATCCTGACGTTTCGGGCATGACGTTACACCCGTGGTCACATATTAAAATATGATCGAACCGGGTCACTCACGGATTTAAATTGATGATTGCTCGACATGTTTCAACCCATTAAGAGTGGTCACGTTATTATGATTTTATATTTATTTTTTGACATCATTTTACAGTACGATATTTTTTGACAATCATAATTTAAATTCGATTAGAGAAGATTAGTGTTTCATAATTTATATTATAATTTATTTTTTGAGATAAATCAATTCAAATTATGCCCGAAACGTCTGGATATAATTAAAAGTAAGTTTACGCGATTAAGACCCGTCTGTCTTTCAAATATGAGTCATAACCGCTAAGTGTTGTTTGTTACTCTTAGTTTTATAGACATATTAATAAGATCGAAAGGGCCAAACAATGCTTAGCGGATTGCTAAGTTAGGAGACATTTATCAATAAGGAGCAAAAAATGCCTTCTCTTTCGCATCAAAATATGACATACATGCCGGTATTTTAACAACGAAAATCAACCTTATCTGTTAATAAGACAGTTATTTTGACAGAAGACCACTTTAGTGGTTACTGGCGTGGTAGGCATGACTACACCCGACCACTTTAGTGGTTCTTGGCGTTCAAAAGGTTAAGGGCCTCCGATATATTACGCGAATTACTCGAAACCAGTGTTGGCATCTATCTGAACTAAATCAATAAAACAACTTTTATTATGGGGTTAATCACGAACTCTAAAAAAATGTATTTCTCATACATTGTGGTAACGATATTTTGTATGAAAGAATTTTCTTGGAGATTTCTGAGTTAGCTCTATAGAAAGAGGTGTTCGGTATAACCTACCAAATCCCCCCGTTCAAGGTTTTCAGTGGGTGGTGTAACACGCTGTTTATATGAAGTATTTATTCCTTCAGGAGCGGGTCACGCGGCGTGGCCCTCCTCCCGTCCCCCCCCGGCTCTGGCGCGTCGTCCCCCTCCCTGTCGCCGCCCCCCGCGCCCCCCGCCGCCCCGCTGCCCCCCGGCGCCCCCCGCGAGCACAACGCGGCCCGCGCCAGGCGCTTCCGGCCGCTGTCCATCGCGCCATAGGTATGTATCACTACTGCTGTGTAGCCCCCCGCTGTCCCCCCGCTGCCCTCCGCGAGCACTGAGTACGGAATTACTAACGAGAGTGTTAGAAGCCCGACGCCGTAAGCGTTGCATTCAAGCAACATCACGCTTAGAAGGGTCATTTGCAGTAAAAGTGTAACTTTTAATTTTTATACGCGATCATGGACTATAATACACCATTTTACTCGGCATCGTGCGTACTTTTCAGTTATGAAACAAAAAAAGTATGCCTCTAATGTCACGAAAATAAGTATGTAAATTGAGATTACTCAGTTTAGTTACTCCCATACTAAATGTATGAAACGAAAAGTAACGAAACTGATAAAAAAAATCTCAAATTCGTTACAGAATTTTTCATACCTTTTAGTATAGTGTAAACTAAAGTGAGAAATCTCAATTTACATACTTATTTTTGTGACATTAGAGTTACACATTTACTGCAAATGACCCAGAAAACAAGTGTGATAAAAATACCAACATTGAATTCTTATGCCTAAGTCCTTGAGTCATAAACTTTCATATTTCTTAAGATTTGTGCTAAGGACACAGAAATAAAGTCACCTTAATAATTACAAGAACCATATTGCTAAGTTTATTTTAAATTAGGTACTGTATCTTCTTTCGTCCATATATATTTTTTTTTTATAAATCAAAAATACTTACATAAATAATTTTTCAAAATATTTTTTTTAAAGTTACTTTACAATATTTATTATTTTCAGGACCTCACAAACAGCTGTGACTCAGCGGGGGACTTCTAATTACTGAAACTTACACATATACACAGTATATTGTTATATACAATTGAGATTGAGTATGAGATTAAACGAAAAACCTATTTTGTACAGCCAATAACAAGTATCAAGACGTGATAATAGTACATTACTATAGAGGCCGGTACGACTACGAACGGGGTTGCCGGCCGAAGACATATAGACGGATAGGCCTGAGGCGGGCAACCCCATATTTCCAGCCAAAGGTATGGTTAACGCTTTTCTCAAACATGCAATGAAATAAACAACAAAAACATCAAAGTAAAAAAAAATCGGCCCTCCGGCCGGCAAACAACACTTTGCCGGCTGCTGTGCTAAACTAAGTTGCCGTCTGCCGGCTCCGTTGAGCAGAAAAATAATATACACACCTCGGCCGTTAAATGGGAAAGCCTCGGATCACATGTTTGTCTACAATTACAGGTAGCCTATGATGATATTTCCCACGTAAACACGGCCTTGGCATGTAATCTACTATTATTTGTATAGTATTGCATAGTGGCAGAATGTCATGATGCCCGTTCCACAAATTTATGTGGATAGAAAGTAAAAAGAGCACTTTTCCAGCCTAGGCCTTCAAGATTTGTATTAAATTCCAGTAAACAACCTCTTATCCTAGTCGCACCTGAAACGTCATACTTCGCAGCCTATTATAAGGAACATAACAATATATCATAGCATGTTTGAGAAAATAATTTTATGTGTTAGTCCCATCACCGTGTTTTTATTGATTTCCGTTAAATTAAAGGGAAGCTTATTTAGGTCAAAAATAATAAATTTGTCTAAGAAACTAGTCTCTTAACTCTTACTGTTATTGAGCTATTAAAAAAATAAGTTTAATGACTGAACAAGTGTATTGCAACCTTTATTACATCCTAATGAAACTTATTTTGACATGTGCCGTCAGTCACCTGAGATCTTATTCTTAAGGTTCTCTCACACTTACCATTTCATTTATTATGTATGAAAACGAAAAAATATATATTTTTTCGAATTCGATTAAAATCAATATACCAGGTAGCTCCAATTAACGTACCAAGCAACCTGTTAAATTTAACGGAATTAAAAAAACACGGTGTATATACGTACTTAAACTCCATTGCGCAGTATGGCCCATTTTTTAATACCCCGCATTGTAATACAAGAAAGGAGACATGGACTGTGATACCTTTAAATCGTCAGATGACAAGCTATACTGACTAATATTAGCAACTTCATATCAGTGATTCACTACCAAAATAACACTTGTTCAAGAGTTTTAATCTTTATACACCGTGGGATGTTTAAACCCGACCGATTTTAACAGCGTATTCCCGACCACATTTAATAGTTATTTGTTATACAAGGGTGCAAAGTTGTATTTTACCCGCGAGTATGAAATTGAAACACGAGCAAGCGAAAGGATTCTATAGTTGAACCACGAGCGAAGCGAGTGGTTCTAAAATAGAATCCTGAGCTCAGCGAGTGTTTTAACAAACGAGAAGTAAAATACATTTGCACCCGTGTGTAACACAAAACTTTTCCCCTCACTATAGCGAGGAAACTCAAAAAAGGTGATAATCATTTTCCAAATGCATCATGTTTCATGTATTTAATGCAAGATTTTGTCGCAGTAAACTTAGCACGAAAAAGTAAACGCAGCACGATTTTAACACATTCCTGTAGTTGCACACCAATGCCAATGCATTATTAAATCATTCTTATTCATTATTTTTACAAAATTATAACAGAACACCCTGAAAGTTTTTTAGTTTACTATTTTTATGCGTGTTCGAGTCGGTAAATAAAGATTATAACCTATAATATTCTTTGACAATGTTGACGTTGACATTTTCTGCGTTTTGTGATTGCATCTAGTCATCTTATCATCATTCACTAAAACAATTGTTACTTATGGAATTTTAGGATTTATATGTTAAAATCATCATATTATATAAAGGTTTGTATTTTACACTAAATTCTCAAACAAATTATTTAATTATCATTAATATGGAACAATTTCCATGCACATTTTACGTTTTGTTATTCCAAAACCAAGGTTATTACATTGCCACACAAGTGAATAATATGCGTTTTTACACGTTCGTATTAAAGGCATAAACGAGCACTTTACGAGCTAGTGAGGGGAAAAAAATATAATCTCATATATTTTTTTTGGATATCGCCTAGTTTCAGAGTTATTACCAATTGAATAAAACATATTTTGTAATTGTTACTCAGTACAAAAGGTCTTTTTAACAGCGTTGGTGCCATTATGGAGAATAGTCTCACTAACCTCATAATAGATGTCAAAAACTGAGAAATAGAACCTTTAAAAATGAGGTTTTTGCAAAAAAACGTTAACACTCGTTTTAAGTGCCAGTCTTATGAAAAACATTTACTTTTTATGTTAAATTAAGTGTCTCCTTTGGAAATTATCCGGCGTTTTTTCACATTTTTAATTATCCTGGGATATATACCCTATATACCCTGTCCAATAACCTTTGGTCACAGAAAATGGCGGCAAATTTTAACATGTAGGCTCGTATTGTGACCGCCTATAGACAATTTGCGGCCTTTTTTACTTCCAAATGTTCTTGTGCAGAGTATTTGACTCAGTTTTTAATGGAATATGCAAATTATAAGTTAACTCTTGCTCAGCGTGATCGTAGATAATGAAATACTGAAACGCATAATTTAGAGGAAAATATTGTGACATGTAAAAAGTACTTGACAGTTTAATTGCTGCGGTATTGCGCATATGTTTGTTTGTCTATGGTATCACCTTAATGCACGGTTATAAACGCGATATAAGATTTTATTGCTTATTTACAGAGTTAGCCGTTGGCTTAAAATAATTTATTTATTTATGTATCTGTAACTAGCTACACATATATATCGAAGCGGCCACATTCAAAAATATCTTAACAATTTAAAGTGCATTCTAACGCTATGACCAAGTTCTTACAAAGGAGGTCAAATGCTTTAGAATAATCTTAAGTTAGTAATGTGCTATTCCGTAAGATCGATAAAATAGTTTAGTCAATCCCTTTGACGGTTAAATTTTCGCTATGAAAATTTCGCCGCTTGGCTATGACAATGGCCTGGTCAGATATTTATGAGCACCTTGGCCGTACTGATATATATGATGGCGACTGTACAATATGGTACAACAATAAATTTCACTGTCTTTGACAGTCGACGAATTTCGGTTTATTTGAAACATTAAAAGCGTTTGGCCAACTGCTTCATGTTTATTGTAGTTTGTTATATGTAACAAAACGAGGTAAATGTCTATTTCGTAAATATGTACTTGCATATGGAAATATTTACCAACATACAGGGGCCATTTATATTTAAATTTCTCCCCCTACTTTTTGAACATTATTTATTTCATTCATATGAATACTAGGAATCACAAACCTATTCGATCTTCAAAATTAAAGAAAAAAAAATCCCATATATTTTTCGATTCTTCCATTCCGTTGCCAAAAACGTACAAAATAATCGAGATTGGATAAAAATGGGCCATATTTTTTCTCCTACTGCGATCGAAAGAACTCGAGATTCTGAACCATAAACAATAAACAATACAAATGAAAAGTTTGGGGGACATCTTTAAATTAAATTGCCTACAGATATACGGAATAATCTTACTTCTGATTATGTTCTGAATTTTCGAATCTTTTTGTTTACCTACGTTATTCATAATCCAGATTAAGATATCGTATGCAAGTATTGTTAACTCAATCTCAATCGATATGCTGATGCAAAGTTTCCATTATAACGAAACTTTCTACGTGGAAATTTCTTTTCGAAACTTCCTTTTATTCCTGTGTAACTCAGTTCCTGCGAACTTGTTTAAACTGTCTGCTACTTACGTATTTGTAATCTCAACATGTATATAGTGTTTAAACTTTATATTCAAAAACGTTTCCTAAATTAGGACGTAGTTATGCAAAAGGGAACCAACCCACAAGAATTTTTCATTCTTATTAACACCTTAATTCAAAACAAAAAAGTTAATATTTACAATGACAAATTCATGCGGATTGGTTCGTTTTTACATAAGTTTGTCCAATTAGCCGATAAAATGTCTTTTGTCTCTTTCAGTCTTATAGACATATTGATAAGACTGAATGGACAAACTATACTTATCGACTTGCTAACAGTAATTTAGGAGACGTTTATGAATAAGGGGGTAAAATTTTAATTTAATTGGCTTATTTACAATAAGACTTATCGTGAGCTCATTATTTATTTGACAGGTGCTAGTTATGTATAGCCTAACTTTTGTCGATGACATATGTCAAATCGACCGTTTTCCTTGACTCATGTCCATTAACTACTTTAGCCGTCCGCAGATGAGAAGTCACAACGGGTCTAAAAAAAATCTATTGTCTAATTGCCATGTCCCTTTTCATACAAAATGTATGGAAATGGTCGTGGCAATTAGACGCGGTCGCATACATTCTCAAGGGAATGATCGGCATTTGTCAGTTGTTACCTAAAAGTGATTTTCAAGTTATAGTTATAATATTAACAGCTGACAAGGTAAACTCACTGTAAAAACTATCAATACTCTTAGCAACCTCGTATGTGAGCTTTGTTTCAAGTAGGTATTTGTTACTGAGTGAGTTTTGGTTGTCAACCGACGGAAATATTATGTCAAGGGTGGATTCTTATCTGCGGCGACTATTATAAGCTATCTCTTAAAATGGCTAGAAAGAGATGCATATTTTGAAAGAAAAATAGGTGTATGCTAAATTTAATTTTAGGTGCTACTGATTTAAAAATCATGACAGTTCTGTTTACACAAATTGTACAGTTTTGCTTTAATATTTAAATGGGATATTATTTATTTAATTTCGCGACTTAAAATGTCATATTTTTAATTACAAGGCGTAATGTTCAAATTAAATTGTTATCAAATTGTTACTTAATAACTGTTGTGGCTTAAGAGTGAGTATATTATTAGGAAATTTTCGAAAAAAAAAAATCACTTTCTTGAATAATGTTAAGCTTCGAGTGGAGGAAATGTTTCGAAAGTTTTCGGGAAAGTCGAATTTCGAACTTTCGTTAGTGGAAAGTTCGATTTTGATCGAAAATGCAGGGATGTGTTGTATCCTTTTTGAAGGAGTGTATAAAAAAAAATATTTTTCAAATGTGGAATTATTGAAGGATTTCGCTGCTGTGGTTTTTAAATGTATCTCAAGGAATATCGATGTTGCACTTTTATTCTTTTAATGTTAAAAAATAATATTAAAGTATTTATTTCAAATGAAAGCATTTAACTTAATTTTTAATGCATTTCAAAGTGTTATTTTCTAATCATTTTCGTTTCAAAATGATTTTTGTAATGCGAGTGGTTATTATTGTTTTAATTTTGTATGCCTTAAAGTTGTTTTTAAATACTTTAATATTATCGACTTGATCTATACATATGTATAAAATGGATATATAGTTATTATACGTAGATGCCATTAAATTCTAGTCTTGCTGCGTAGTTTTAGAACAAGAATATAATTATGTAATAATTAATTAATACAAAAAATATTTAGTAATTAATTATGATATCGAATGAGAGAAAAGGTTGACGCACCTGGATTATTTTACAATGGCAACATCGAATGTGTTACCAATGTGGAAAAGTCCGAATAATGTTGCTGATTTAAATTCGCTTTTGAGAGCGCGTTCGGATTATATTTGTTTAATGAACTCTACCGTTTTGGCTCTTAATTAAAACACTTTCCTTGTTTGTAATTTGTAACCTTTTCAATGCTGCAAAGTGATATACAACTTTACACGTGTCTGTAATGTTCTGGCGTCATTCTAAAAAGTATGTCTGCAATCTAATTGCCAAGACCCATTAATTTTCTACTGAATGTATTTAGTCGTGTCAATTAGACGCAGTTGTAATATATTTTAAAAGGAAGACAGATCTTTTTATGGCGTATTTTTCTCTGGTGATTGTATGTTCCGTATTTAGACCTGGCCACGGCATTGGTCTTAGGTGACCGGCGATGAGGCATTCCATAAGTTGGAACAAAATGCCGATATGGGAACTCTCTCTCACACGTATGGTTTTCAGCTTAGACCAATGTCGTGGCTTATGGCGTTGTATAACAAGTATCAATGGTCGAACGTACTTGTGAAATGATTTTATTTTACAAAAAGGAAAGCTTTTAATGTACAGATCCGTAACTGAAGAGTTTATTATGCCATACCGCATGAAATATAGGAATTTTGTAATTTTTTATTTGTACATTATTTCTAGAAACAAAAGAATATTCTGTAAATATCCAGGATATCAGTATATCTTGTTTTGGAGTAATATCTAGCAGAAAAAATGGTTCTATTTTTAGATTACCAGCACCATTTTACTAAACTACAGTTTTCTTGTGTATCAAAATGCTATATCCCAATGATTCCACGTCTAGCTTTTATTAACTGAAGGGAATTATTTAATCATTCACTTCGGATTGCATCTATGTACGAAATCGGTTGCGGTAATTAGAGCTGAACGCAAATTTAATCACTTTATTATTTTTTTACGTATTTCATATATTAAATGTGGTATGGCAACCGACGCATTACAATTCTAGTCTATGGCCGCTTCCGTCTCTTAAATTTTATCATAAAAATGAGACATTATTTTTGTCAAATGTATAAAAAAATGTTAATAAATATAGGGCTCTTTTTTAAAGCATTGTCTGAAGGGCAGTTTTTTTTATGGACGCACGCTCGTTTAACATTTTATTTTGCCATATTTTTTTACATTTACCGAAATATGCACAATAAAATTTTAATAAAAAGTAATTTGTCCTTTCATTATTGTTTTATTTATTTTTTATGTTCCCTAACGTTTTCCCCTAAATCAGGAATAGAGAGGCAATAAACTGCTGTCAAAGGATTATGGTTTAGGTAAGAAATAATAAATGACATAAAATATCTATTTCTTTATTAACAAAATCAACAATACAACTAAAATAACTATGGCAAAATTGACATCAATCATTATTAATTAGTATTATATTTACATACTAAGTAAATTTAATTTGTAATACATCTCATGAATCAATTTATTAGTGTTCACTTATTGATCATGTTAATTGTTTGTCGAGATTCAAACTCTACAGTGAATGCTAGCTAGCATCTAAACAACTAAGTTTAATTGCCGTTTCAAACTTAACTGCATTATATATTATGTAGTTCCTCCACTCTAACCTGGATAGGTTCGTTAGGTACCTTTTATCCCTTAGAGCAGAAATAGAAGCCCCGCGCAGCGGCGCTTCGTCGACCCAGAGGCCCGTTTCTCGAACGCTCGTAACTTTTGATAATCGTAGCTAGTTTTCGAACAAACTGATTACTGATGGCGTTTGAATATTCCATTAATAGTACATTACGACATAAGTGCGAAAAACATGAACTTCGAAACTAGTGGCGATGTTTTAAAACACGACCGATACGGAGTGTTTTAAATCGACACGAGTTACGAATTTCGTATTTACACGTGTTTCGTACGACGTTTTTTTAGTACAGATGGCCCTCCGAAGTCTTGGACTTGACGTAAAATGTCCCACTTCTTGCACTGTAGCCTAAAAAGTACACCATCTGTACTAAAAATTATTTTACAATGCATTATGCCGGAAACTGCTCTTTTCAAGGCTATACTTATGCATAGAAAGTGGCTCTTTTCCGCACACGTGCGGGAAAATAGCTTTTTAATTGGTGAATAATCCAAAAATGTTGTATTGTCCAAAGTGTCCAAACCAAGGTATTGTTTAAATGACAACAATCGAACTTACATCTTTGACTTTATTTTAAAATATAAATGTTTACAGAGAATACATTAAAAGTGTAAATATAAAAAAAATCATTTTAATTTTAAGAAAAACTAAGATATTTGCTTTTCTTTAATTTTTTCAAATCAACAACACCTTTATATTTTAATACTGCTCCACTCCAACTCGGACCCATTTTCAAACGGTGAGAAACGCGCTCTCATTGGTCGTTCCTATTCGTCTACCTTTTTCATAATGAAAGGTCCGTATCGTACCGAATTAAACCTTTTAAGTCCATTGACAAACATTTTATTAATTAAAATTTTCACAGATATAAAAAACAGCACTCAAAAGTGAAATTACTATAATAAAATGTTGATTTCTGTGACAAATAAATAAAGTTTTTGTTTTCTTAAGTGCTACACAATTTCTTTTTGTGACACACGTAGCCCAAATGTTCAACTCGGACCGAGTCACCGAGTAAACGACGGTATTGGGCCAGGATTGGCTAGTTTGTTTATTGGTAGTTTCAGTTTCTTTTCACCACATAAATTTGTTTGTTAAAAGTATTTCGTTCTCTCGTTCTCATTCGTATATCTTTGATGGAGTTTTTACACCACAATGGAAGTAAATAGTGGTATTAGTTAGTGATATTCAGTTGACGCCTCCGGAAATTCGTGAAGAAGCGCAAACAAAAATAATAACAAAGATTACATAAAATGGTAGGTACTATTACTTCTGACTTTTTTTTCCTCACATACTGCATTGTAAAATGTTGTTCGATATACGCGTAGAAATGTAGGCGTCTTCGCAACTCGTGTCGGCAAAAAACACTCACTTCGTTCGTGTTTTTAACTCACCGACACTTGTTGCGAAAAAGCCTACTTTCCACACTTGTATCGAAAATAACTATTTTTGCAGTTAATATTATGGGCAAGAATATATTATGGGCAACCATAGTTAATATCTCTCGTAACGCGCGCGAGCACTGCGAATTTACGCGATATAATTAGTTTCTACAGTTTTATTTCTTATAAATTAATATTAAAATATACCTTAAAAGAGACCACGGCTAGGCAAACGCAGCGTAGGACGTCCACCTACAAGATGGACAGACCTTATGCAGGTCGCCGGGACACGCTGGATGCAGGACGCATTTAATCGGTACATGTGGAGGTCCAGAGGGGAGGCCTATGTTCAGCAGTGGACGTCTTATGGCTGAGATGATGATGATGATGTTGATTTCTTAAAATATTTGTTACAGCCATTGATTTAGAATATATTAGTGGATCCCCAAACAGCTCAAAAAAATGGCCCCAAAAAATGGGCTGCAGAAGTAAATATTGCGGTCCTTTTGCTCCGCTATTCAGTTCTGACAGTTGACATTTGGTCACCTTACGGTATAGCATCATTATTCCTTAAACATAAAAAGTTTCTACTATTTTGCGGTGTTGTTCGCAAATTTGACACTTATTGCTCACTTCACAAAGTTTTTTATTCTTTGAGGTTTTTTTATTATAGTTTATTGTAAGTGAGCGTTATTAGCTTCAACTGAAACATGATAGAAATGACTTTTAGTGCCACTTTTCTTGGTTTTTTTGTTTGGCTCTGTGCGTCCATTTATTATTTAATGTCATTGCTACAGCACTTCGCCGGCGGCGTCAGAACGCGAGTGAGAAATACGCGGCAGACCCCGCGCGGGATTTGAACCTGCGCTTCGCCCGGCCCAGGCATCGTCAGCCGCCCGCCGTGCACTCCAGGTACATTTATATTTTCATATTTATCATCTTAGCATTTTATTCACGTCACTTTACAAGCCGCTAAGTATTATATTGTAAAAACAAATGGATCTTAATTGCGTAAACTTAAGTTTCATTATATCCTGACGTTTCGGACATAAAATAAAAAAAAAAAATATATCTTGATGGTTTAATAATAGTTACACCAACTGAACAACTTTTAATATGGGAACAATCACGAAATCTAAAAAAAAAAATTGTCTTTTTCAAACATTGTAATAACTATATTTTGTATGAAAGATACAAATTTTGTTGGAGTTTTCTGGGTTAGTTCCATAGAAAGAGGTGTTCAGTATAACCTACCAAATCCTCCCGTTCAAGGTTTTCAGTAGGTGGTGTAACACGCTGTATATATGAAGTATTTATTCCTTCAGGAGCGGGTCACGCGGCGTAGCCCTCCTCCCGTCCCCCCCCGGCTCTGGCGCGTCGTCCCCCTCCCTGTCGCCGCCCCCCGCGCCCCCCGCCGCCCCGCTGCCCCCCGGCGCCCCCCGCGAGCACAACGCGGCCCGCGCCAGGCGCTTCCGGCCGCTGTCCATCGCGCCATAGGTATGTATCACTACTGCTGTGTAGCCCCCCGCTGTCCCCCCGCTGCCCTCCGCGAGCACTGAGTACGGAATTACTAACGAGAGTGTTAGAAGCCCGACGCCGTAAGCGTTGCATTCAAGCAACATCACGCTTAGAAGGGTCATTTGCAGTAAAAGTGTAACTTTTAATTTTTATACGCGATCATGGACTATAATACACCATTTTACTCGGCATCGTGCGTACTTTTCAGTTATGAAACAAAAAAAGTATGCCTCTAATGTCACGAAAATAAGTATGTAAATTGAGATTACTCAGTTTAGTTACTCCCATACTAAATGTATGAAACGAAAAGTAACGAAACTGATAAAAAAAATCTCAAATTCGTTACAGAATTTTTCATACCTTTTAGTATAGTCACAAAGTACCCAAATATAGAGGGTCTGTTTCATAGAAGGCTCAAATAGTTCGGAATATGTTAGAATAGATGTCACTAGGAGCACGATTGACTAGTAATAGATTTAGTTTTATTTGAAATCCAGATATTTACTACCTGTTAGTGCACAGTTTTAATTAATTTAGCATCATACATCGAAAATAGTCAAAACCACCCTTTCTAGAAGAGTAAATTAGTAAATAAAAAATTAACTATTTTTGGAATAAATTGATTTCAGCGCCATCTATTATTGCACGTACATATTTTTATGCGTTTTTCTCGATACGCGTCAAACAGTACACTGCTCGAGTCTTGACAGAAATAATCTATAGATGTCGCTGAACAAAATCTTGCATATATTGATTTTAAATGTTTAAGGAGGTCTAAAAAACCAAAAAACTAATAAATACAATTAAAAAAAAGGAAAAAGTTCCTACATCACTAATAATAACAAAAAAATACATACATTACAAGTCATATGCTAGGATTTGAACCCGTAACATAACAACTGATAACAATAAATAGCTGATTAGGGTATATCCGAATTATATAACAAATACATTGCGGCGCGGCGTTGCCGGCGTCGGCATTCTCTTTGCTTTACCGTAATCAGACGAGCTGGCAACAAACGAAACGAGAGGCA
>JALPQI010009480.1:0-44289 GCA_025490895.1 Thaumatotibia leucotreta
ACAGTAATTTTGAAATAATTATTGTTAACAAAAAAAAATGTTTTTTTTTTAAACTGGACATTCAATATAACTTTTGTTAAAAAAAATATAAAGTGTAAGTAAATAAATAATATATTGTTGACATTGTACCGAGTATGGCAAGAAATCAAAGGCTTTTTTTATTTATTAATCATAATTAAAGGTTTCGGAGTAAATGAGTCGGTTGCCTTTTAAATGTCTATATTTGAAATTTAGGGCTAGCGTGGGGACTATAGCCCAATCCCTCTCATGATAGGAGGCCTGTGCCCACCAGTGGGACATTATATAGGCTAAAAAAAAATTTGAAATTAATTAATTTTTATACAATTCTTTACTAAATCAGCGACCACGTGTTCAAAAATATCTTAACATGCACTCTGACGTCATGACAATAGAGGCGTGCTCAGATATTTGTGAGCACCCTGGCCGCTCCTATATATCTGACGGCGACTGTACAAGCAAATACATACATAAAAAACATCCATTTATTAATTACATTCAACATCCACGTCTAGAACAACTCGATTAAATTTCGAAAAACATTTAAAACTCGACCATAGCTTAAAAACTAGAAATCAACTCTAAAAACTAAAAAAAAATAAAAAAAACAATGTCACTGCAACGAACAAACTTATTTTTAACACATTCTTTTATAAAGACAGCCTTATTACCGCCACATAAGGGCTCAGAGACGGCAATGTTAACTCGGTCGGATAGCGCGATCAATTATTTTTGATTCGCTGGCTACACCTGACAAAAGGGATCACGTCTTATGTCGAATACCAAATATTTTGATGCTGATTTTATCGAAGAGGTGAGGAGAATATTTTTTTTTACAGAAACCCTAAGTACCTAAACATCCCCTTTGGACTTCCACATACACCGAAGCGACCTACAACCATCGTCTCCCGGCGATCTTCTTAAGATCGTTTGTCCATCTTGGTGGACGTCTTACACTGCGTTTGCACTTCCCATCGGCCATCTGATCTGGGTGCAATATGCCCATTGCCACTTCAGCTCGCTAATCTGGAGGGCTATGTCTTTAGTTCGTCACTAGATCTCCTTATTTCTGACCCCGAGCAATCGAGCAAAAGTCATCATTACATGAATTGAGACCGTCAAACTGAGCAAACAGACTTTACATTGAGTACTGTACTGTTTTAAATTAGCTATACATTGTAATATGCCTGCATTTTATCTTGCGTGTTACAATCTAGGCAAAATTGACCATCATCATCATCATCATATCAGCCTAAAGGCGTCCACTGCTGAACATAGTCCTCCCCAAAAGATTGCCACAATGACCGGTCCCACGTCACCCGCATCCAGCAGACTCCTGGGACCTTCACCAGGTCATCAGTCCACCTTGTGGGGGGCCTACCCACGCTACGCCTTCCGGTACGTGGCCGCCACTCAAGAACCTTCCCGCCCCAACGGCCATCGGTTCTACGCGCAATGTGCCCCGCCATTCAGTTCAGTTTAGCGATTTCTCTGTATTTGTATAATTCATCGATAAACGCTCGTTTTTCAGCTCGATTGACTCCTCATCTCATTATGAACCAATTCGTGAGAATCCGGTCATTTAACGAAATCCGCAACTTCCCGCGTATCGGTCCTCAAACCAAACGAGGCGAACGCACTAATACCGCATTACTCTCGAATAAACATGTTAATATATAATAAAAACAAATAACACAACTATTTTCGGCAGTCCTAAGCACAGACCACTCGCTATAGGACTTATTTCCTTCAGCAATCGGTTTAAAAGCCATTTTTGACAGTATAGCTTCCAGATTTGTGCCAATTTGCCACTGGTGTTTATCAATAAGACTTGGCACGCGTTTGGCACGTGCCAACGTTGCTAATGAGTACACGGCGTGCGTGCTATTAGAGAGCAAATAGGACGGGTATTGTATAGTGGGGAAATAGGAAGAGGTTTTTTTGAGTTGTCAATGATGCTTGGAGGCGTAGGGCGTGAGACCCGGGGTCGAAGGTTCTCGAACTTGTCTTGTTTTAACGAACCTAATTTTTAATATTATTTTATGAACTATCTTTAGTAGTTCGGCGAATATCTGAGCGTTTCAACCGCCTAATTTTGGTGGCATCATTTTTGCCGTAGTTTCTTAATGTCTCAATGTTATACTTCGTCATTAGTAGGTACCGTGCCTCCTTCAAATGTCAAAGTAGCACATTGTAACGAATAGAAACTTCTTCAAAAATGATGCAACCAAAATTAGGCGGCTTAGATATACACCCAGTATTGGGTGTCCCAAAATAGGTGTGTGTTTAATACTAATGAAAAAACATGTTATTATTACCAATTTTTTCGAGTTTTTTTAAAATAAAAGTGTAGTAAGTCACAGCTAAGCTTTGGAAGTAATTTCCCGGTGTGTTTGTGTACTTTGATATCATTCAATCAAGACATAAGAAATTCGACGAAGAATAAGTATTTTAATTGATATTAGATATCTTGCGTTTTTTTTTGTGGCACCCTAACTAAAAATTATAAATATAAATCAAATACAGAATTACGACATGTACCAAATTTACTTGCTAATGCGTCCATACCCATAGTTCATAGGATAGATCTGCGTCCAACAGTGAACTAAAAACCTTTAACGCATTACTTTAGTTCAAAAATTATCAATGATAATGATAACTTAGTTCATTTTAAAACACCAATACAAAAAATACACAAACTATAGCTTTTTTAACCGAATAAACAACTCGTAAGCCCCTTATCAAATCCACAATAGACCCTCGGTAAATGGGACGCCCGTAATTAAATCCGTTTTCCGTGGTCGCACGCGCGGCGCACGCGCCGCTCTTGTTACCACGCGCCGGGGTTCTACTAATGAAGGTATGACCTTACATGAAAAAATCTAGCCCCTAAATGCAGTTGGGACAATGCTAAGGTACTTAAAATGGCCAGAAAAATATTTGCATGTATTTTTTCCTTCCTATTACTCGTATTACAAAAATATGTGAAACTGGATTAAGGTGGAAGTACTAGTGCGCAACATGTCAACAGAGAATATTTATATGAATCAACATATTTTGCTCATATATAAATCTACATAAAGTATTGTCATTTGTTTTGGGAAAGGAGTTAGTTAGTTTTGTTAAATAGTAATATTTTATAGGGTGACAATATCAAAATTTCTCAAAATTGCTTAATTTCTTAGTCAACTCCATTGTATGAGCGTCAGGTGCTTTTGCTGGCAGTCCCAATAGATGGCACTTCAGTTCAATGTCACATATTGGAACATTAGAAATATTAACACTCAGTCCTAATAAACGTCAGCCTGTCTTAAAATTATGCAAATAATGTAGATATAAGCGAATTATTTCAAAGTTGGTATCATTAATCATCGTTTAAATGCCTTAATAGTTGATTTTATCTTATTGATGGCAACTCAAGCTATAATGACGAGTATTGGTGCAGCGTCGGGTACTTAGTACTTCCACTCCACCTTTCATCGCGAATATCGTTGTACAAACAAAACGCACTATAAAAATTGTCACTACACTTAACAATGTTGCATGTCAGTATTAAATCAGAACTGAGATACGAGCTTTATTTAGTAGGTATTTGTTTCTTAGTGGTAAAGAATGGTGACACTTCAATCCCTTCAGTCGGCTGTTATGATACCCGCAGGATGTGTTCAGGTGGTGACAAATGATTTTTTACTGTTACCACAAGCCTCAAGCACAAAATTATCAACATTTATTATTAGAATAAATGAAATAAGTAGATAAAAGTAACTAGGTAACAAATCAGCCTCCGTAGCTTAGTTGGTAGAGACCCTGGCTACGAAGCTGGAGGTTCCGGGTTCGAATCCCGGCGAGGGCATTATTTGTGTATTTATTTATCACAAATATTTGTTCCTTGGTCATTGCTGTCTATGTGTTTAAATATCTATATGTATCTATATATTATATATATCGTCGCTTGGTACCCACATCACAAGCCTTAATTGAGCAAACCATGGGACTAGGTCGATGTGTGTAAGATGTGCCAAGATATTTATTTATTTATTATTTATAGAACAGGAAACTTAAAACGCCATTTCACGATTTGTCATTCACCATTTTTTTAGAAACGCTCGAATGAGTATTATTTTCGAGTTGTCACAAACATGAACGATTACCAAACATTTTGATTCATCAATAGAGAGTATAATTCTAACACCTTTGGCCCGGTTCTAATCGAGGCAGATATCGAAGCGCGCCATACAAGTCATACAACCCATACATCAAATGGTCACGATAGATTAACTAGAGAATGGAGAGATGTTGGTGACAGAGCGGACCGCCGCCGCTAGATGGCGTGAACAACTTTTTCATCACACTTGCTTTTTAAGGGCGCTATTGCTTGCATGCATCGCGGGAGTTATACAGTAAAATTCCCTAGGGAGTTATAGAAACGTTAGTACGACGTTTGGACGTAGTTACACAATAACGTTCCAATAACTCACATGAGTATGACATTAAAATGTAAACTTTCTGTCAACTGCAAAGTCATCAATTTTTATGTCAAACTCATGTGGGTTGGAACGTTATTGTGTAACTACGTCCGTTTAATAATATTTTGTCTTAAAACTCATTTTTTTGTCCGCAAATGCGATGAAAAACATTGTACTTGTATGCATCATACAAACTCTAGTCTTCCCTACACTCTCGTTAGAGTAAAGTCGTGGAACTTACCTCCAAGCTGGGCATTTTCACTTCTAGGGACACCCAATTAGCTTAACTCTCACAAAAAAAGTTAACTTCGATGTCAGTTTTGTAGCGACAATTAGTCATTAAATATTAACAAAAATATTTTTTAACATTTAATCCGCAAAGAATACGCGTTTATGCAATATAAAAACATGAATAAAGTGGATTTACGTAAATATTTCATGTGCCATTTAGCGGCAGGTTCACGGGATCGACTTCCGATTCGAGAAAAAATAATATGTTGTTCCATACATACATTTCCGCCTACTAATGTCTCTGATAGAGGACATTGACTTGGGACATTTTATACAAATCGACCTAGTCCCACGGCATGCTCAATTAAGGCCTGTGATGTGGGTACGGAAAACATAAACAGCCACGACCAAGAAACATATTTTTGTGATAAATAAATACATAATATTTTTTTTGTGTATGACGATTCTAAAGTACTTCTTACTAAGCCTACTTGAACAAAGAATCGATAGACTTTGATGTAATGCAGTGTGTAGAGGAGGAGATCTGTGGCGACTCGGTGCTGACAGATCTGACCACTATGTCGAGGGGATAGGGTACATTGTTTCAAGGTTTTGTTTTTCTTTTTGATAGATTTGGAGCCACACAACTAGAGGAACCTTTAAATATTAGATGGGCGTTTTCACAAACCGTTGTTGAAATCACTTTGTTATTTAATTCGGACAAGTTTGGGCTTGTTCTACTCAGGATCACGAGGTCTTTTCATTGTAGGAGAAAAAAATGTCCCAAAATATTTTTTTCATTACGATACCGTTTTTACATGTATGTTCAAAGGCGGTAGCGTAATGGAAGGAATGAAAACTGTATGAAAATTATGAGACATATTTTTTCTCCTAACCGAATCGAAAGAGCTCGTGATTCTGAGTGGAATAAGCCTAAATTTTTCCAAATTAAATAACAACGTGTTTTCAACAACGTTTTGTGAAAACGCCCATGTGTCATATACCAAAGAAAAAATACCGAAGCTTTCCAAAGCCAGAGGTGGGATTTGAAGTTTGAACCCACGTCCTGTTCGCGGCTGATGCCTAAACTACTCGGCCACTCTAGCTTAGCGGAAACTGGTCGAATTTGTCGCGTATATGTAATCTGTTATAACCCTTTGCAGCCAAAAAGTCGCGATTTGCTTAATAATGAACTCTATTGTTTTTTTTTAATTGTCAATTAACTGTTACGAGCATATCAACCCAAGTGTAAAAAGGTGCGGTTAAACTAAAAGAGCATTCGCTGTTCTAACCTCCCACTCTACGAAATTAATTCGATCGGTACACAAAACGTGATTGGTTGATTTCTTAGAACGGGCGCTAGAACAGCGAATGCTCTTTTGGTTTAAACGCACCTTAAAGGGATAAGACTAGGCGCCTTTGACCATACTTTAAGGAGCAAGCAAGAAGTGCTAGCCGCCTCCAAACCTAGTCCCACGGTAAGTACGTGTGTCCACTATGATGAGATGACGCTGTCATTCATCAATCTTCAATAAATAAATGGTCAGTGACACTTGAATCCGTTAGTCGACTCTTAAGACACCCTCGGTAAGAGTTGGGGTGGTGACAAATGTATTCTTACTGCCTTCACCACACGGCCAATATGATGATTTATTTATTTATTTATTTTTATTACAGACAGATGCTACCTTTTTACGCGGTAGAGCGAGAAGTGGCTCATTTTACGTCAGGTCCAACACTTAGGAGGGCCATGCTAAAAAACGTCGTACGAGACATACTCATACTCATACTCATACTCATTTATTAGTAAAATATAATTACAATTTTACAAGTCAAAAATAGGGTACACAATTCAAATACAACTTACATCATTTTATAACATACATATGTCCAGGTATAATTAAATTTTAATGTCAACATTGTCATTATAAATAATAAATAAGAAACTATCCAAATACAATTAACATAGAAATTATTCATAATTTAAGTTTTCAAAAATTCATCTAGACCGTAAAATGCTTGCGCAGTTAACCATTTCCTTAATTTATTATAAAATGTCGTATTGTTTTCAATTATCTTAATCTTGTCGGGTAATTTGTTGTACAGACTTGGACCAACGATATGCATGGTTTTTGAGGATTTAGCTAGTCGGCAACATGTCGTGTCAAGTGTGTATTTGTTTTGTTCAGCGATTCTTTTGCTCTTATATAATTTTGTTGGAAATATGTGTATATTAGTTCGGACGTATTTAATTATGTAGAATATATATTGTGAGGTGAATGTCATAATATTATTATTTATGAATAGTGGTCGAGCATGTGTGTCATGTGGTACATGTGAGATTATCCGGATCGCGCGTTTTTGCAGTACAAATACTCGTTGCCATTCCGCTGCTGTACCCCAAAGCTCCAGACCATAACACATTGTCGAGTGAAACAGTGCAAAATAACTCGATCTAAGCTGTTTCCTTGATAATATTCGTGCTAATCTACTCAGAGCGAAGCATGCGCCGGACAATTTGCCACATACAACGTCAATGTGCACATTCCATTTCAATGCTGAATCTAGAGTCACGCCCAGGAACTTGGCGTTGCTCACCTGCAAGAGGTTGTTACCGTCTACATTGATGGCGAGTGGACGTGGAGGTTTGCCGCCAAGGGTAATGTGCATCACTTGAGTTTTTTCTAAATTCAATACAAGACCATTTACATTAAACCATAGCTGAAGTTTTGAAACTTCGGAGGCTATTGATTCCTCGAGCGTAGAAATTGTATTTGATGTTATGATGTCACATGCATCATCTGCAAATAAGTGCATATCTCCATCTACAGCTCTAGGCAAATCGTTAACCTGAATGAGAAAACATAGATTTGCTAACGAAGAGCCCTGCGGAACACGGAACATATTGTGCAAAACGTAAATTCGTAACTCGTGTCGATTTAAAACACTCCCGTCGGTCGTGTTTTAAGACATCGCCACTCGTTTCAAAATTCATGTTTTTCCTACTTATTTCGTAATGTACTATTTGGGCACCTTCGCTCCAGGTACACCTCGTGGCGGACTTTTCGATTAATTTAAGTTAGTTTGGTTTATTCACTTTAATTCGTTTTTTATTCCATGGCATTAGAACTTAGAAGTGGATCTTTTTAACTCGCTGACGTTATGGCCATCCAACCGACACCTTATTTTTTTAAAACTAACCGTCATTTTGTCGCGGGCTATCGTTCGGGACATCTTAACCCTTTTTTACGAACATAAGTGATGGGGCCGGCGGGTTCACACGAGCGTTGATAAGAGTTGATAACCCGTTATGTTGGGAAGGAATCGAACCTGGGACTCTTTATTAAATGAGATGGTTCGACACCTGTGGCAGTTCTTGTGTATTGGTTCTCCTATTGCAGGCGTGCATGAGATACGGTCACCGCTTACCATCTACAGGTCGTGTGTCGTGTGCTTGTTTACCATCAACATAATAATAAAATGTACATAGTTGAAGGCCTTTTATCATCATCATCGTCATATCAGCCGAAAGACTTCCACTGCTGAACATAGGCCTCCCTCAAATGCCACAACGACCGGTCCTGCGCCATCCAGCGGACTCCTGCGACCTTCGCCAGGTCATCAGTAGGCGTTTAGTGAAAAAAAATTAACGTCATAATTTTTTTGTTACGAAGTTCAAATGTGTAACGACTTTTTGGCAGTGAAAAAGGCTACCATTGTTCATTTCGATACAAGTGCAAAAATTTTTTTTCGAAGAGGGTAAAAGTTGGAGCCCGAGTCAAACGCGGGCGAAAATCATCCGAGTTAAATAGTACATTTCGTTACAAGGGCAAAAATATTTATTCCGACGAGGGTGAAAGTTGGAGCCCGAGTGAAACGAGGGCGACAATCAAACAAGTTAAAAATAAGTGTTTTGCACTTGTAACCAAATGTACTACGCAAAGTTGAATTTTCCGCACTCGTTAGGAAATAGTACATTTACTAAGTAGTACGGGGAAACTTTTTCTCGGCGAGGGTGAAAGTTGGAGCCCGAGTGAAACGAGGGCGACTTTGAGATTAAAAGAAGTTTTTGCACGTGTAAGGGACGATTTTTTTCATAACAGGTGCGTCAAAAAGAGAAATTTCCGCGCGCGAAGCGTGCGTAAAGTTCGTTTTTGCGCACTAGTTAGGAAAATGCTTTTCTATGAGCGATCAATAATACGCGACTGCATTTATTAAGTATGATTAAGTAGATATAAGCTAATTATTTAAAAGTTGGGATACGAGTAGGTATGAATCATTAAAGTTACATACAATTAATCATCGTTTAAATATCCTTATAGTTGATATTATCTTATCGATGTCAACTCAAGCTATGATGACGAGTATTGGTACTGCGTCGGGTACTACGAGTAGTATAGGTGAAAAACTTAAGAAAGTCACCTGTTGTATGTGTGAGTGACGTGTTCGAATAGAGAACACATATTTAAAATTAGTAACACAAACAAAACAAACGCCTATTCATACACGTCACTCACACATACAACAGGTGACTTCCTTAAGTTTTTCAGCTATACTACCTTAGTGTATGTAATAACGCAATGCACCATAGTTCACATCAAGGCGACTGTCGTTTAAGACTAGATTTTATTCTCTCTCTTGATAATGTCAGACGATTCGAAAATGCTTATTATATATATTTGATAAAAAATTGACGATGGGCAGCAGCGTCATCATAGTGGACACATTACTGCGATCGCCAATCCGCTTGCCCAGCGTGGCGATTATGGGCATTTACCTCCTAATGCGTTTATACGCATAGTTTTTAATAGGAGGTCTACGTCCAGCAGTGGACTATCATAGGCTGATGATGATGATGATGATGATGATTTCACCTACTTAGACGACAATGTACATCGTGTTTTTATTCAAAATTGAAAACTTAAGGTGCATTCAGACCAAACGAGCATTCGCTGTTCTATCCCCCACTCTACGAAATCAACGAATCACGTTTTGTGTAACGATCGAATTTCGTAAAGTAAGGGGTTGGAATAGCGAATGCTCGTTTGGTCTGAATGCACCTTTAAGCGATAGTTCGACAGATCTTATCTAAGGTTTTAAAAAATATGGCTCCCAAATCGTTCTACGCTTGATTTCCGATAAAGATTGAGATGTTCCTAGTTTTTTAACGGAAATGGAGTTTTGCAAAAACTGTAGATTAACGTCCGATTGTTATCTGCGGTTGTGCTCGGTCCCGGGTTCGATTCTCAGCGAGATGCGATGGGTATTATTAAATGTAAGGACAACAGGTAGAATTAGAAATGTTCGAGTTGCAGAATTTTCCCTAAATCACCTACAATTACTGAAATGTAGTCTGCGTTATGGAATAACAAACTGAGCGACAAACCGAATAAATAAGTTTTAAATCCTGGTCGAATATCGTATGTACAACTATCTATGTGTTCGTCGAATTTTGTAGCTAAAGACCATGTCTATAAGGGGTAGAATTAAGCAACACATCAAAATATCTTAGAACTGAGCAGTAATCAATACCTTAAAAAGAACAGAGCGCCAAAATAGCGCACGACACAAGTGCGAAAAACATGAAATTCGAAACGATTGGCGATGTTTTAAAACAAACCGATGGGAGTGTTTTAAATCGACGCGAGTTACAAATTTCCTTTTTGCACGTGTCTCGGACGACGTTTTTTAGTACAGATGGCTCTCCGAAGTTTTTTGGAGCTTGAGCTTTTGAGCCACTTCTCGCACTAGCGCCTAAAAAAGGCACCATCTGTACTAAAAAAAAATATTTTGCATCATCATCATATCAGCCGTAAGACGTCCACTGCTGAACATAGGCATCCCCCAAAAATTGTCATAATGACCGGTCCCGCGTCATTGTGGCAATTTTTTGCGTATTTTTGAATATTTGACCAAAATTCATATAAAATGTCTTGTGTGTTTTAGACTGAGAAATATGCTGTAGGTAGGTAAAGTCCATTTCAAATACGAAGGCCCGATGCCACTTGACAAAGTCATTAGGCGTCAACAATAGGATTTATTTTATTTGTTAATTAATTAAGGTTTGCCAACAGGTGCAATATTATAGCTAATACACTTTACACTTGGATACGTGGATCATTTTCGATTATTCACCCAATCATAGGCAAACACAACTTACATAATATTAAGGTGCGTTTAAACTAAAAGAGCATTCGCTGTTCTAGCGCCCGTTCTACGAAATCAACCAATCACGTTTTGTGTACCGATCGAATTTCGTAGTGGGAGGTTAGAACAGCGAATGCTCTTTTAAGTTTAACCGCACCTTTACTCGCATTACATTTTGAGAACCTATAGGTATACCATACTATACTTACTGTAGTTATAATTTTAAGCTTGTATGACACAGAGAAGCTAAAAAATATACAAAAAAAAGAAAACAGGAAAAGGGAAAGTAAAAAGTCTAGGTGACAAATTTACAGCCAAAGTGGCAAACTCCACGCAAAAGTGTGTAATGTAAGCGACCGATTTCTAGCGCGTTCAATTATTAATTGTGCAAATTTTACCGTCATTATTATCTAGGTATCAAAATGATTGTTATGTAGATAGTGTAGAGTAGGATCAGTGATAACAAAAGATACTTGGCCAGACCCTTTTGCTACGTGATATTTTCTGCATACATCGGTGTACGACACGTGCTAATTCGTAGTGGACCAATTAAATGACATAATATAAGTTTCGAGTGGTAACGGGCCTTCGTATTTGAAATGGCCTATACTCGAATTTTCGATTTCCTAATGGGCACCTTTTATTTTTGGCATCGAAACCGTAATGATATCTTTGACGTCAGTCATCTTTAAAATGTAGCACTACTCGTAGGTTGATTTGTCAAATATCCATGATATTATTAAACACGAACAAACCAACCCGCTTAAAACTTGAATCCCACAAACGGTTAAAGATAACTTTCAAAGACCACTCCATCTGACCCCTTGGCCCATGACGTTGCGTTGGACCCAAAGGTCTAAAAATACTGGTTGTGGTTCGGTTGAAGTCGTGTTAAATGTGGCGTTACTTCTTAATGTACTGGGCGTCACATTTGGCGCTAAAAAAAAGAGACCGTGTACATACCATGCGCTGCCGCTGCGTTACTAACTAAGTCTATCGCGGTCTTGGTCTCGGTCTCGGCATTCTCGGCCAAAAATCGAGCCGAGATATCCCTCTGGGCTCTCGGCCAAAAATGGCCGGGACTCTCGGCCGTGGCCGAGATTCATAATGAGCTGTAATCGGCGAGCTTGACGCCATCTCGCGAACTTACTGCGATTTTATTGGTGTCATATTGACATGAACTGACTTAAATTTCACTTTGAAATGAACGGAAGGAATAATTTAGAGTAATCGACCCCTATCTAAAACTCAAATACCGGCTTTTGGGGTACCAACATAAAAAAAAATTCTAAAAAAGAAAATATCTATAAAAAAATTGTTGTATTTAGTTTGACGTTAGACTTACTATAGGTATTTCTTGGGATTTTTAATGTAATTTATACGTTTTTATGCTTTCTACCAAGTCTCGGTCTCGGTCTCGGACGAGAATCAAATTATTTATTCTGGGTCTCGGTCTCGGCCGAGACTAAAATATGGGTCTCGGTCGGACCTTACTACTAACGCGGACGTACTTTCCATCGCGCTCTTGCGGATTAGTGTGAGAGAGCCGGATATAAAGTAAGTCCGCGGTAATAACGCGATGGCAGCGGTACGGCTACTGAATTCACATACAGATGTCGCCTCTGTGGCTCGGCAATGCCCATAATCGCCACGCTGGGCAAGTGGGTTGGCGATCCCAGTAGCGTGTCTACACTGTCTACCATGATGACGCTGCTGCCCATCACTAATTTCAATAAATGAGGTTGTCTGGAAGAGATCGCTTCTTAGCGATAAGACCGCCTGTTGTCTACCTCTAGTTAAGGCGCTACTTTTTCTGTAATTGTTTTCATTTATTGAGGTGTGCAATAATAGTACATTACTATAGAGGACGGGAAACGAAGGGTTACAGGCCAAGTAGATATGTATATCTGGCCCTGGCCGAAGGAACTGAGGCCAGATAGGGATACGCGGCCTGTAACCCTGTTTCTCGCCGAGATTTGTATAGTGCTTTTCTTCCATACTATTTAATTTGTAAGTAAACCAATACATAGTACAATATCGTAAAACATTAAAAAAAAAACATTCGCGCCTAACTTTTTTTTTAAACTGTTTGAGGTATTCTTTTACCAGGGTCGCGTTTTATAAAGTTACAATTTACAATTTCGCTGTTTGCCTCTCTATCGCACGCACATATTGGCTAGAAAGAGAGGCAAACAGCGAAATTGTAAATTATGACTTTATAAAACGCGACCCTGGTGGTAGGTATAGACATTAGTTCTTAGGTTATTTTTTTCCTGTGGCTGAATGTCAAGACTTAGTGTCACAATTTGACGTTTCAAAACAAAAGACAGTTTGTTTGCAATCCTAGGTGTGAAATAAATACATGAAATCTCTTTACATATCATCTTAGTATATGACACCGGATACATAGTACTTCCGGGTTTAATTTAAAGTAAGTAACATCAACATTCCGTAGCAAGTTTGTGAAAAGAGTATTTATATTGTATTGTATTGTGATGAATGGTCATATTGGTCATCCTCATCACCATCGTCAGCCTATGATAGTCCACTGCTGGACGTAGGCCTCCCCTATTAACTATGAGTATAAACGCATTAGGAGTTAAATGCTCATAATCGCCACGCAGGCCAAGTGGATTGGCGATCGCAGTAATGTGTCCACTATGATGACGCTGCTGCTCATCATCAATCTTGTAGAATGGTCAGTGACACTTCAATCCCTTAGTCGACTCTTACAACACCCGCGGGAGGAGTTGGGGTGGTGACAAATGTATTCCTACTGCCGTCACCACACGGCTGGGTGAATAGTCAGTAACACAGTAACACCTCAATTCGATACGTTTGTAGATATCAAAATATTATTAAAGTCAGTTGATAAAATGATTATGGAATTCTTACCTTATTTTACTTTGTTGTACCCTCTCAGGGTACATGTTGGAACTATACTACGAGTATATGGGCCTCATAAGAAGGTTCAAAGTCACCCAAAGGGCAATAGAGAGGGCTAGGAGTCTCTCTGCGAGATCGGATTAGAAATGAGACCATCAGCAGCAGAAACAAAGTAACCGATATAACTCTCCGAACCGCTAAACTAGATGCTTAGCCAAATTGCCAATCGCTTGCGCTTAGTAGCGTACCTATCGTAGTTTTCCCTCTCTGTCACTCTTTCAAATCAGTGCGACAAAGACAGGTAGCCTTTCGTTAATGATTGACGATTAAGCGTTAGCGATTGGCAACTTGTCTAAGCACCCTGAAGTTGCAGTGGGGGCTCATTTAACGTTGGACTGTACGGGAAGGCGCAGCGTGGGCAGGCCCCACAGGTGGACTCATGATCGATGAAGGTCGCAGGAGTTGGCTGGATGCGGGATACTTAGCTATAAGCTACAGAAGCGCCAAGTGTACACATGAAACGCAAAAAATACCTTAGTCGAACCTTACGATACCCACGGAAAGAGTTAGGGTAATTGTGACATTTGTGACCGTGTTGGCCGTGTGGTGACGGGCAGTAAGAATACATTTGTCACCACCCCAACTCCTCCCGCTAGTGTCGTAAGAGCCGACTAAGGGATTTAAGTGTCCCTCACCATTATTTGATGAAGGATTGATGATGGGCAGCAGCGTCATCGTAGTGCACATATCACTGCGACCGCCAATCCGCTTGCCCAGCGTGGCGATTATGGGCATTTACCTCCTAATGCGTCTATACGCATAGTTGGTGGGAGAGGCCTACGTCCAGCAGTGGACTATCATAGGCTGATTATGTATGTTATGACATTTGACAAATGTATTCTTACTGCCGTGACGTCAACACACATTTCTTCTTTTTCTTAAATATTCCTATCATCCTTAAGTGCAGTAGACCGCAAAATTGCAAGAATACATAAAGTCATTTCAACACAATCGGTAATAACAATTACCGTACCAATCCACCATTAAGCAATAAAGGGAATCGAACCCACGACCTACGGCTCACTAACCAGCCACCCACGGTCCACAAAAACGCATTCTTGCTTCCTAAGCCAGCAATGTATCATTTCAGACCAGGAAAAGTCGTAAGGCCGCCGGCCGGGCCGCGAAGTTGTTACTTTCTGGTCTTGGCCGGGAAGCTAGTTTTTGCGGCGCGTTCCGCCCCAGTTACACAAGGAAGTAGGGGGCGCGACCTATTCCTGGCCTAGATATTTTTTGTCTCGCTGTTTATCGAGCATAGCGGAGAGACAGAATGGGTAATGCTGAGCATCTATTTCATTTATCTACTGTACAAATTGTGCATATAAAAGGCATAAACATAAGTAATAATTAAATCTAAAGTATACTATCAAATTAAAACAAATAAAATATAACTATACTAAAGTAACCTATGAAATGAAGACTAAATAAAACTAAAATAAATCTAAAAAGTTGGGCCCCCTCGGCATGGTGCCAAGGATGCTGGCAGCATTACCTCGCTGTATCGCGATACTTATGCGTTGAGCTAGGTAGCTGCCAGCACGGCGGTCACCAGTGGCGTCGACAAGCCGCTTAGATATGTCTATAAAACTTTTCATCACACTTGCTGTCTAAGCGCGCCATTGCTTGCGTGCGTAGCGGGAGTAATAGAAAAGTGATTTTCCCTAGGGAGTAATAGACATGTCAGTACGTCCGCCTAATGGCGTCGGGCTTCTAACAATCTCGTTAGTAATTCCGTACTTACCTCCCTTGATGCACAATGTACTATTATCTACTTATATCTGTCATTAATTGACAATTTTGCAAACAGGAACCAACATTGCGAAAATAATTGAAATTGACTATGATCTTGTATCTATAATCTAATGAATAGTATTTATTGATATCTATTAGTATTAATTGAATTTATTATTAGTATTAATTGAAAATAAAAAATCAGCCTGTATAATTGAAGTTCATTATACAGGCTGATTTTTTATTTACCGGACAAACTTTCGTTTAAGGGGTTTAATCTGACGTCATATGGATGAACTTTTACTATGGAACCGAAATACGATTTGAGAAAAAAAATCTGATAGTCCATACAAATCCTGAGATAGTAAGTAGGCGGAAATGTACAGATTTTTATTCGTCAAATCGAATGTCGGTCCCATAGCAAAAGTACGCCAATAATATTGATTACGACCCTCTAATTATTGTCCTGTAAAGAAAATCATCTGACAATTTCGTGTCAACAAGCCTTAATTAGGCTTAACGTGGGACTAGGTCGATTTGTGTAAAGGTGGATTTAGATCAAAACGAGTGAATGCTCGTTCTATCCCCCACTCTACGAAATCAACGAATTTCGTGAATCACGTTTTGTGTGGCGAACGAATTTCGTAGAGTGGAGAATAGAATAATGCGTTAGCTCGTTTGGTCTAAATCCACTTTAAGAGTGTCTCAGGCTATTTATTTATTTTCTTTAAAATGTCTCTGCAATTCGTAAGAAAACAAGCCCATGTTTTTACGAAACAGCGGTTCAGTGACCGCTCGAAATTCGAAATTACAATTGTCACCAACTATGGCTCGTAACGGGTAGTCCTTGCTTGATTTAATTCACGTACTCGAGCGCACCATACAAAAACACACCTTATAATGTTAAAGCATGGCTGTTTTCAAAATGGCGGCAAAGAGTTTCGAAATTCAAAAATTAAAAGAAAAACAGTCGCCCGATTCTCAGAATCGTCGTTTATATCAAAACAAAAGACAAAAGCCGACCCGTTATTCTCCCGTCCTTTTTCATCTCGTGTCGGATATATGTGTGCGTCTTTTACGCTCTTCAATGGGACTACCGGATTGGTAGGTTTTTGTCTGACAGCGAAAATTCGAGTCACATTATCGAATCCGATTATAATAAGGTAGCTATAAATATATGATAAATCGCGTACACAATATTAAGAGGAAGCTTTCGTCACTTAAAACTACCCGATATATTTTGTTTGCATAATTGATAGTATGTGTTATATGTATCTGATCGTAGAGTAAAACTGTCATTAGGTTTGAAAATAGAATTACATTTCAATTAAATGGCCGACGAGGTATTTAGAGGCAATGGCATAGGCAAGTTAATTATGATGACTTTTGAACAACTACGATATTTATACATACATATATTAATATTTAATTAAACCATGTCACTTTGAAAAAAACATGGGTGAGAGAGAGGCAAACTAAATCACTAATAACCTCACATATCGTATATAAAGGTGTAGTTACACCAAACGAGCGAATGTTAATTCTGTCCCCTACTCTACGAAATCAACGAATTTCGACGAAATACGTTTTTTTACGGATTTCGTAGAGTGAGGGATATTCACTCGCTTGGTGTGAATCCACATTAACAGTCATATTCAGCAACTTTTAGCATGGGAGCTCCAACAAACCCAAAAATAGAAAAAAAAAAATTTTTAACACAATATGGTTCCGCGATCTTGAAATTTTGTTTGGGAACGTGACTTTTTTGGCGATTTCGTCGTTAGTCCCTTACCTACTAAAAGTTGCTCAGAATGACTTGATACAGTGTGAGCGAGAATAAATAGTCGCTCGGGAAACACCCTGTATAGTCGTTCAAACACTGATGTGTCTTTTAGGGAATATTATACAGTCCGTTCCAAAAATACGGGTCATGTAGGTAATGTACTTCAAATTTTGTAAGTTAAAGTGAACAAAAACATTAATAATGCCTCCTTAAGTAATATGAATTGCAACAACACAAAAAAATAAGAATACTCAAAGGGCCTGAGACATATTTAAAATCATAGGCAAGTAACAACTTCAGTACAAAATCTGACATGCTCGGCCGCCATACAAATGAATGAACTTGTTTCTTCTATCCAAATCTAATTCTGTGCACCACCCCAACTCTTCCTGTGTCGTAAGAGTCGACTAAGGGATTATTATAGATAGTATAGACTCAGACTCACCTTGCGTTTTTTTGAAGACTGGTGACGGGCAGCGTCATCATCATCATTCATCATAGTGGACACACTACTCCGATCGCCAACCCGCTACCCAGCGTGGCGATTATGGCCAATGCCTCCTAATTACAACCCTATTACGGCGGGACTAGGTCGATTTGTGTTTTGCGAACTTTTGTGTAAAAGTGTTCATTTTTTTTCTATTAGGCCAAACGAGCATTCGCTCATTCTATCCCCCACTCTACGAAATTTTTTCCTTACACAAATACTCGTAAATGTTGATTCGTCGAAATTCGTTGATTTCGTAGAGTGGGGGATAGAATGAGCGAATGCTCGTTTGGTCTAAATGCACCTTTAGAAGAAATAACAATATCTACACTGCTGGCTCTTTTCAATTATTTCCTAATACCCTTGTGCTAAGAGATCGCCGCCCTTTCTAGGGGTAATGGGTGATATCTGAGCGTTTCAGCCGACTAATTTTGGTGGCATCATTTTTGGCGAAGTTTCTAAACGTCTCAATGTTATACTTCGTCATTTGTATAAGTTACCGTGCCTCTTTCAAATGACAAAATAGCACATTGTAACGAATAGAAGCTTCAGCAAAAATGATGCCACCAAACTTAGGCGTTTGAAATTCTCAGATATTCACCCTAATACACTATAATCTTAGGCTATCTTCCTAAGAATACAAAAAAAATTAAAGTATCATATTTAACATTACAGTAAACATTAAAATAAATTTAATGTTACAATAAATCAGGATACCTATACAGCGTGGGTATTTGATACGGGCGAATAATTAATCCAGCTATAATATCTGATCCTACGAGTCGTATAAGATAACCATTTCGTTAAATTTTGTTGTTGATTAGGTGTAATGATTTTTCTAAAGTGCAACCCAGCAGCAATGTATGCCGGCCAACTGACATGAGACTCGTATGACGTTTAGATACTTATGTCTACTTTAAGTAATGTGGCTACCAGTGGATGCAATACATTGCGGGCTCAATTATTTTGTATGAAAAAAAAATACCTTAATTTCTAAAATAAATTTATGTAAATAGGTTCCCTAGGTCCGATAGTAATCGCCACTAAAATATTCGCCCGTATCAAATACACACGCTGTATAATATAAGAGCATTTATTTTTATTTTGTCCCTTTTCATAATTTTGAGTTTATGGGTTATTTCTACTCAGAATCAAGAGTTCTTTCGGTCCCAAAAGTAAAAAAAATCCCAAAATATCCATACTTTTTCCGTAATTTCTTTGTAACCGCCATACAAAGTGTACCGAAAATGGTAACAAAATAGGAAAAAAGTCCATGTTATTTTGTCACATTGGGATCGAAAGAGCTCGTGATTCTGAGTAACAATAACCCAAAATTTACCCATAAATTCTAAACTATGAAAATTGATAGAACAAAAATGCTCATAAGGCAGACGTATGTGTGTGTGTGTGTTCCGTATGTGTGCTTGTATGTTAAGTCTACATACATTTATTAATTTAAGCTTTTGCTACAGACCGTGGATTTTCAGACTATTTTATACGACAGTCAGTCACGCCCCAGATATACTAACTCTACTAAAATCGCTAATAATACAAATTAACGATGCGTGCTACCCTCCATTTTCCATTAATTCCTGTAATAGGTATTTCTCACGATATTGTAGGCACTTAGTACAAAATGGGAAAAAAACTAATTAGGTTACTATAGCAACCCTGATACTATAGCACCGGTGTTATATCTCAAATATAAAAAATAATACGAGTAATGTGTTATCGAAACTTTCATAATTTTATTTTATTTAGTTCATCAGTTCTCCTAAAATAATTCGATTCTTTCCACATAAAGTAATATCTCGTGCTATTAGCAAATTTTTCCATATTATTTCGTAATGGTCGAACGCAAAAAAATTAAAAACTTTATGAAATAGTAAATTACCAGCCAAGGCCGTTTCAATGGGAAATGTCTCAGATGACGTGTAATGTGCAAACATGTGATCCGAGGCTTTTCCATTTAACGGCCGAGGTGTGTATAATATTTTTCTGCTCAACGGAGCCGCCAGGCGGCTACTTAGTTTAGCGCAGCGGCCGGCAAAGTGCTGTTTGCCGGCCGGAGGGCAGAAAACAAAATGTATCATAATTTTTGTGTTACAAAGTTAAATTTTGTGTAACAACTGTTGGCACTGAAAAATAGCGACAAATTCAAATTTTGTATGAGCGATCAAAAATATGAACCTGTAACTTTTTAAATTAACCCCTTTGATAACTGCCGAAGGTTGTTGGACAGTTTATACCACATAGTTTGTATGACTAACTTTCGTAACACTATTGATGCGATCGTGATTTTTGTTTTAAGACCAGCTATGCTATTCTCTTATTCACACATTCGACGCTGCGTTCGTCAACGAGGTCGACGTCGAGACAGCCTTGTCTAAAATCCTAGCTGTTTAATTTGACATTAGGAATCGAGGCTGTGAGCGAGGTTGTGGGCGAGTTCGTCGCTGTTTTTCGTTAGAGAATACGAAGTTCGTACATTAAACGTCAAACTCTCGACGCAGTGTAGTTCCAGCTCACGCCGCATTCGTCGCCGAGCACTAGTGTCGTTTGAAGTACATTAGTGAATACCGTTTTTAGGCTCGACGCTGCCGCAGCGCTGACACAGCGCTGACAGCAAGGCGGTTTCCTTAGTGAATAACACTGCAGGATGCTTAGCCAAGTTGCCAATCGCTAGCGATTGGTAGCGTATCGTAGTTTTCCCTCTCTGCCACTCTTTTATGTTAGTGCGACAAAGACAGTTAGCTACATTTCGCTTACGATTGACGATTAAGCGCTAGCGATTGGCAACTTGGTTAAGCACCCTTAACTTTGTACAATTTTTTTGCTATCGACCCGTAAAAAATCTGGGTGCTTAGGCAAGTTGCCAATCGCTAACGCTTAATCGTCAATCGTACAAGAAAGGCAGCTAACTGTCTTTATCGCACTAATATGAAAGAGTGACGGAGAGGGAAAACTACGATACGCTACTAAGCGTTAGCGATTGGCAACTTGGCTAAGCATCCTGTTTTTTTTTATAAATGCTTTTACAAGTTGTTAACCCCTAAATAACAAATACAGTAAGCGCATTAACAAATACTAACGTAAGCGTTTATCACCCTAACAAAACAAATAACATGTTTTACCCCCTGTTTGTGCTACAGATTACTACTTGACTCGTGTAAGCTGGCCCTTATGATTTATTCAACCCCTTTATAAGGGCGGTAGTACAGTCGACGTCAGATATAGTGGAACGGCCAGGGTGCTCACAAATATCTGAACGGTTCCATTGCCATGTCATTAATCCCTCTCTTAAGACACCCACAGGAAAAGTTGGGGTGGTGACAAATGTCTTACTGGCAACAACACAAAGCAAACACCTAAATAATCGTCAGTGGAACCCTGCGACCATATATAACATGGACGTCTAACGCCAGCTCTTGCCCCCAAAACCAATTGTTCAATTGTGCCAAGATGGGCAGGCGCTTTTCTTAACACCGCGCATATTTCGGCGCAACTTCTTTGACAAACTTTTATAGAATATATTAGCCAATCAAAACTTTGATGAACCAATCACAACTATTTTTAAATGGCGGTTTAAGTTTTTATAGGTTGATATTGAAATTCATTACCGTGATGCATTGAAGAGGGGGTGACAGTTGTCAACTAAAATTCTGGCCCGTTTTTGAAAGGCAATTTAGTATGGCGTGCGGCTTCCATGTTTTATTTGTTCGTAGGTGGAATCTAAAAAAATTGCTCAAATATGGCTGATTTTCCATAGCATTTGACCTTTGACACATATTGTGAAACATGTTCGCTGATATATGTTAGGTACCATTATAACTAACAAATGTCAATAATTAAAAAAAAAAATATGAAGTAATTTTTTAAGATTTTAAGTTTTCATAAAACCAAAATTGTGTTCTACAAGTGCGTGATTATGAAATAATGCAAGTTTTAGGTTTGTTTAATCTAGAATGATTTGATATATTGGTGTATGTTGGCCGTGTGTTGAAGGCAGTAAGAATACATTTGTCACCACCCCAACTCCTGCGGGTGTCGTAAGAGTCGACTAAGGGATTGAAGTGTCACTGACCATTTTGATTTGATTGATGAGGGCAGCAGCGTCATCATAGTGGACACATTACTGCGATCGCCAATCTGCTTGCCCAGCGTAGCGATTATGGGCATTTACCTCCTAATGCGTCTATACGCATAGTTATTTAGTAGGAGAGGCCTACGTCCAGACTATCATAGGCTGTTGTATGTATACATTGGTAGATGGAAAAAAAGAGGAGTTGCCTAGAATTCGCTGCTTATTTAAAATTCAGGTTCAAATTCAAACACCTTTTATCCCATCACCAGTAGCCTTAATATAAACGAGCTGTCTTCAACACGACAGAAGCAAGTTATGTTGTATTAATTAAATCAATAAATTATCAGCGCCGGTGGTCCGGCGGATTTTCAAAATTCCAGCCGATACGAGTATCAAGTTCTTGGAACGCACGAGATTGGCGAGAGATTGCCGCCATTTTGGATTTATTTGGCTGTGACACATGGGAACATCGAATATTATATAACATTCGTCAGTTAAACGTAAAAAAAAGTAAATAATGTGTTAATGGGTAAGATCACAGATGTCATATATACCATAGATCAAGCAAACGTATCTACTTAGCGTGTCAAATGAAATCAGTGAAATCCACTGAGTTGTCCGTCTTTAATCGCAGCTTGCAGCTTTCGGGCGTCAAATTTTGTAAGTTGAAGTGAACAAAAACATTAATAATGCCTCCGTAAGTAATATTAATTGCAACAACACAAAAAAATATGAATACTCAAGGGCCTGAGACATATTTAAAATCATAGGCAAGTAACAACTTCAGTACAAAATCTGACACGCTCGGCCGCCATACAAATGAATGAACTTGTTTCTTCTATCCAAATCTAATTCTGTGGGTAAGATAGCCAGTGTAATTACTGGCATAGATAGAGGAAATCCATTCAAGTCCTCAGGGTAGGCACTAGGCAGTGCATAGGCGATTTTCTGATCGCTATGTCCATGGGCCTCAGTTCCTGCTTTCCATCAGGTGTTTTTTTACTTTCAACTGAAGAATATTACGAGTAGATATACTGTTCAAGAATCCCTGGCAGTAGAAATAGGCGACACATTTTAACCCCCTTTATTCATAAAGTTCTCCTATCTTAAAAAGCCGCTAAGTATTGTTTGTCCCTTTCACTCTTATAGACCAAAAAATACCGGCCAAGTGCGAGTCGGACTCGCGCGCGAAGGGTTCCGTACCATTATCAATTTGTTATTAAAAAAATACAGTTAAATCAACCTACCTCAAAAACTATAGCAGATAATTTAATCAAACCAAAAATCGTTGATAGAGTTTATTAAGGTGCAAAACATATATTTTTTTAGAATTTTATATCGCGTGGTTTAAAAAATAGAGGGGGGACACATTTTTAGACTTTGAGAGCTGATATCTAGAAAACGATTTGCTTAAATAAAAATGAGATGTATAAACCTTCATATCATTTTTAAAGACCGTTCTATTAATACTATAGGTACCCCACACGCTTATATACAAGTAAAAAAATTTTTCTATCCCTCAGTTACATGTATGGAATGGAGGGCCCCCATCCCAATGGTTTTTTTTACAATTTAGTATCATAATCCTGTAGCGGTTCATACAACACATATCCTTACCAAATTTAGTTACTGTAACATTTATAGTTTCCGAGTGAATCGGCTGTGACAGATGGACAGACGGACATGACGAATCTATAAGGGTTCCGTTTTTGCCATTTTGGCTACGGAACCCTAAAAAAGACCAACTGTTATTCACTAAGGAAACCGCCTTGCTAACAGCGCTGTGTCAGCGCTGCGGCAGCGTCGAGCCTAAAAATGGTATTCACTAATGCACTTTAAACGACACTAGCGCTCGGCGACGAATGCGGCGTGAGCTGGAACTACACTGCGTCGAGAGTTACCGCCTACAGTAGGGTGGGTCACTGATGTATGAAGAAAAAAAAAGTATTTGTTTTTTACTAGTAACAGTTGTCAATAGTTCCGTAATTAGGTCGACAAAGAGTGTGCAAAATTATTTGGCCATCGGAATTAATTTTCTGCCTCCGGATCTAATTGAAAGATTTCATAGAAACTTCAGTACATTTTGTACTGACCACAGTTGATATCTACGTTTTTACTTTTTATTGCAACATGAGCTATGTTTGAGTATTGTGTTTACCTGGAAATAGCTTTTCTATAGTTATGGAGCCAAAAGAGACGAAAAAAAAGCCGAAAATAATAACTTTTTTTTTTGAAGTTCCATACATTTTAGGAAAATTACTAATCAAATCCGGAGGCAGAAAAACTTAAATTAAAAATATAATAATAATAAGAGTGATAATCAATAATCAAATGGCACCGTTTGTAACTATTCTCTTCAGAAAATCTAAATTTTTGAAAAATGACCCACCCTAGCCTACAGTTCGACGACGAGCTGTTCTACGTTAGTGAATACCGTTTTTCGCAGCGCTGCGCTTTACGTCGAAGTGAAGGCTCGTCGTCGAGCTCGTTGACGAACGCAGCGTCGAATGTGTGAATAAGAGAATAGCATAGGTGCTATTTAGCCGAAATATTTCTCGACTAATTTTACTACCCAACCAACTTATGGCAGATGATTCGCGGATATATTCTCTTGGCGTACCAACCAAGTACAATACCAAATTATTACCAAAATACCAAAAAAATATTAAGCACAAGTACCAAATTATTTGCCACTTTCCTTTGGCGACTAGGTCAGGTTTTGGTTAGGTTGATGATTCTACCAAATGAAACTATGAAAATAATAATTTTGGAAATTTTGATATCCCATATTTTCGGCCACATGTTAGTAAACCAATGGGGTTGGTTGTCAAGCAATGGACTGATTCTAGGATGATGATGTATTACAGACACCATCGCTAAGTTCCCATAACACAAGCCTTAACCGAGCTTACCGTTAAGACTCCTTGACCATCTAAAAGGCCACTGTGGCAGGGCAGGTGGTGACGTAAGCATTATATTTGTCACCACCCCAACTCTTCCCATAGTAAGTGTCGAGTAAGGGAAGTGTCACTGAGACTGACCATTTGTTTATTGAAGGTTGATGGTGAGCAGCCGTAATAGTGGACACACTACTGCGATCGCCATTATCGTCGGCGAAAATCGCCTTGCATCCATATGCATAAGGCACAAGGACGTATAGGGGCATTTTTACTTTTAGGGACGAACGGTAATGTATAAAACCTTAATCACAGTCAGGTTCGTCACGACAATTAAGTACGATATCTTTAGGAATTTAAGCTTGATCGGCGTTTTTATGTTATATTATCGCTTATAGTTTACAAAATTAACAAAAAAAATGCGTTTTTATTGAATTTGTGTACTTATTGAGTGCTTAATTGTAAACGAGCCCTTATTACCTAGTGACGTAGTGAGTGTTGTGTTCGACAAAAGTGACAATGAGGGTAGTTTTCATCCTTCGCCGCCCCCGCCAGCGCTGCCCGCGGCCAGCACCCGCTCTAGCAGAGCGCAAGCCCGCAGTACACGTCGGGCTTTGGTCGCGGATACTCCATGATGAGGATCATCTAAATGGATTGAAACGTGTCGAGCAATTATCGATTTAAATAACGTGAGTAACCCGTTCGATAAATATTTAAAAAATGCTTAATTGTCGTTACAAACCTGACTGATCATATAACCCGTCAACCTTCAAGTCAAGGGTGAATAGGCACCTTCTGGGCAAACTCACTCCATCGTAGGCCACGTCTCTGCCCTTGGCTAGTCTGTGGCCATTACTAAGCCTATTTCAAAAAAAAAAGACTAAAGTTAAGTTTTTTTTTAATTTAACGCTAATTAGGTGTCCCTAAAAGTGAGAAAGCTCATAGATAGGAATAGGATAGGCTTATGTCCAGCAGTGGACTACAAATTATATGTGTTGTTATTATCAAACCGTGATAAGAATGGGATTCGGATGTACTGTTGACACAACAGTGTATAAGTCAATCTAGTACATATTCATAGTTATATTCATATTTCAATTGTTTATGTACAGAGGCTTACAGACAATATACTAATTAATCACTCACTACATCTATAAATAACTCTTTTGTTGGCAAATGTTTTATCATTTGTTGTGTCAACAGTACTTTCGAATCTTTCTGATCTCGGTTTGATAATATCTCAAATACTTAAAGAGAGAAGATTAAATAATAAATGCCATGTTATAATTGGAATATTTTTATTAACAGGTCGTTATATTTTTACAGTCGAGAATAAATTACTGTTCTTCAAAATGTACATTGGGAACTAGACGTTGACTGAACCTCACGGAACTTCCAATTTTAAATTTACTGATCAGAATCGGGGTTCATCATTTTCATACTTATACCTACATAAAGGTCGAAGTTACTCCTGTACATTTTTGCGCAAGTAGAGACGGGGCTATAAGTTAGAAAAGTCGACATCAAAGATATCGTTACGGTTTAGGTGACAAAAATATAATTACACGGCTTTATTGCCTTGACATTAAGGTCGTGTAAATATATTTGTGGCACCTGAACCGTAATGATATCTTTGACGTCGACTGTACAAGATAGTGATATTCACCTTACTTCCTTAGTATATCTCCGTCTCTACTCAAGTAAAAACTTGCAATTATACACGCATATTCACTTATTTAGTAAACAAATTAAGTAAACTGATTTATTTCAAGAAATATAGTAACTCACTAGTAACATGGCCACCCTTTAATAATTGGCCACCTTTTACTAAAACCGAACATTTCAACTGTTACGAAATCAACGAATTTCGACGAATCACGTTTTGTGTAACGAAAAAATTTCGTAGAGTGTGGGATAGAATGAGCGAATGCTCGTTTGGTCTAAATGCACCTAGGTATACGATAATTCAGATTAGAATAGGGTTACCAGTTATTGAGACCATATTCTATAGTAAATGTGTGGCCAGTTATTGGAAGGTGGCCAATTACTAGCGATTTACCATGTACCCCGATTCAGATTCTAATTATATTTTTGAAATGTCGGGTCCATTTGAGTGTCACTTTTTATAATCACCGGGTTTTCGTTTTATTTTATGATACTTATATTAATCAATTATTTTTTATTGGTTATTGTGTTGCTACCATAAATATCATTGCGTATTATTAAAGGGTCGACGTCATTCTCAAATGGCGTAAAGATTTATAAAATATTTGTTGATGGTTTTATGAAACTAAATATTCTGTAAAAAATGACAAGCTTAGTAATTTTACCTAGTACTCATTGGGTGCGTGTGCAGCACGTACACGTGCCAGAAATGTTATCGTAGATAGAACACCGTTTGCACGTGCACGCCACGCAAGCGGTGTGCCATATAATATGACATTTACATACACTACAACACACACGCTATGCATACGCGCACGCGGACTTGCTGCACATGCATCCAGTGTGACTTGGCAAAACAATATTTATCGACTATGTTAGGAGACGTTTTAATAAGGAGATAGGGTAAATTGCTAGTATCTGGCCACTCTTCATTAACTGGACACCTTATATAAAAATGAACTCTATATGCTTATAGTTAGAATCACTCTCCCTCTTCCAAAATGAATCCTAATTATAAGTACCGTAAAACTACCCAACTATAGTCCAAAAGCTACCAACTATGGTCCATAATTAAGTCAAATATCTTCGGTTTAGTGTAATTATAATATTATTGACGCAGTTGTTACACAAAGTCGCCACATTAATGATTAAAAAACTTAGAGAAAACCAAAATAAAAGTTTTCCATGGATGCTTAATTACGAGTTGAACTTGTGGACCATAGTTGTAGTAGTGGACTATAGTTGTATGGTTTTACGGTACATAGACTTCATTTTTATATAAGGTGGCCAGTTACTGGAAGGTGGCCAGTTACTAGCAATTTACCCTACACGACACATCTTTCACGCCATTTGAGTATTAAATCGTTATTATATACACTAATTTTAAAACTATACAAAAGGAACTAACTGTGCGTGAGCACGCCGGTCGTACAGTCGCCATCAGATATATCGGAACAGCCAGGGTGGTCACAAATATCTGAGCAGGCCTGTATTGTCATTACGTTAGAGTGCATGTTTAAATATTATTGAGCATCGTTGCCGCTCCGATATATAGGACGCCGACTATACTTGCCTTAACCTAACCTTAAATATTCAATGACATTTCCTTGACGTTTCGTCCATCAAAAGACGAAGCGATCTCTGTTACTCCAATTAAGACCTCATTTGGGTTGACAGAGAAAACACAATGTACGATTTTCGCGGCAGCGATATAATGCTTACTGTGCCTCGATGCCTTTTATTTTATAATGTGTCAAAAGTTCCTAAAAATAGTTCATTCATTCTTAGTTGTCGTTATTATCATGTAAACAACTTTCTAACCTCAAACTCATTTTCTGCCGTAAAAAACTAAATACTTGATGACAATAAAAGACATTCTGTATAAAATATTATACTTTATATACCTTCTTCATACATATTATTTAATTTCAGTAAACTTGCGTGAAAAAAGTAAATTTGAAAGTTAGAAAATTATTTTCAAAATTTGGTGGAAAACGATTTATACAGCTACCTATATTATTTGTCAAGTTAAATGAAAAGACAAAAGTTATGTCAGAAATAATCGCAAATTAATTAGATAATGTGAATATTTTTTAAATCTATTTTCGTATCACTGTCGACATTACTGTGTATGCTGCAAGTTTGCCTACAGTGCCCAACTTTGCCTGACGTATTTTGACGTAAACGGGGCTTAATCGCATAAACATACGTTTAATATTATCGTAACATAATTATAAACCTTAGGTTTACCGCGAACTACGCGAATTATGAAAGTTCAAGGTAGCCTATAGTATAATTCATGAGAATGGCCGTATTTTACACATTATTGTAATGACATATCCAGTTATTTGATCGATAATCATTGTTATTCTAGTTAAGCAAAGTTTGGCAAAGTGGAAACAAAGTAGGCCTTCGCTACTGCTACTAGTTGAAATTTATAATTGACTCGGTAAATTTTATTTCAGTACAGATCAAGATACGTTTTTTCTCACATGGAGACGTTTCATAGCATTTTTTTAGAAGTTTACAATGTCAAATGCTTTTTTAATATGAAATCAAATCAATATATTATCATTTCGGCTACCGAGGCTCTGGTTTTATGTCTTATGCATAATATGGAAATTCACAATTAACTACATCTTAGCCTATCCTAAGTTAAATATTAATTTTCAATAAATAAATAGTATATATTAATAAAAACATTTCGATCAGTTCACTGAAAAGGAGTATAACACGTGGTTTCAAATATTGCATCGCCAGATATTTTAAAACATGAATTAACTTTACACATGTAACAAATACGGTCAAGGACATAAATACCTATATATATTTACTCTCTTCCATCTTATATCAGACGCATAAAAAGTCTAAGCTAGTAATTATGTCCTCAACTATATAAGCTTTTTTAGCAAAATATGGTCGGTCATACTACTTTGACTTGTCTATAACTTTTAGAGATTTATTGGTAAAATCCATATCATGTCATTGTCGTTGATGATGAGACTAAAGCTGTTAAATAATCGTTTTGTGAAATAAATAAATATCTTTGATTATGTAATGAGCCGCCATGTTCTCATATCAACGAATTATTATATTTTTTTACAAATTGTAAGACTGGCTCATAAATTCAAATTATTTGGTTCAGACACATTTTGTTTTAAATTCAATATATGTCGTAATTGTTTCCGACTATATCATCATGTCTTTATCATGAAAAAGTAGAATAACTACAACAAAGGTATTGACTTTGACATTGTTAATATCAGACTTTTCGATCAAGTCATGCAGACGACATTCAATCGTACAAAAAACTCATAACGCACGCCTGTACCTTAAGTCGAAGTCATATTTTCGATAACCACTAAACCTTCTTACACTTACAATGCAAACAAGTGTAAACTTCTACAACATTGCCTACCGAGCCAAGAACACTGTCAAGGTTGAACAGCTCAACCGCCACCTACAGTGTTTCTAGTTTAGTAATCTTCGTACTTACGAATGAGTGTTTTTGCCTTCACATTACTAAGTCTCAATTCTGATACACTAGTAATTATTCAAATAATGTTGAGCTACTTTACAAAAATAGGAGAAAGATATGTGTAATTACACGTAGGTATATTTAAGAAACATGTACAGAAAGGAAATCTTTATTTCTGACGATTTTAGGTTAAAGATGTTTAACTAAAGCTATTTCATCAGTCAATGGATAATATCAGGCAAAGTTGTGCAAGGTAGGCAATGTTGTAGGTTTACAAGAAACAGAACTTAAGTATAGAACTGGTTTTAAATTTCAAAGCTTGGTGAAATGGACGAATGTCCAATGTTTCATATCTCATCGATCAACTGGTGGTAATTTTTTGTGTTTTTGGAACTGGCGGCCGGGTACCATGACATAAGTTTAAGTGTTCGTTTTTGTACTTTGTGGCCTTCAAGTTTGAGCATCACTGGTGGTTCTGTTATTATGAATTGGCTAACAAAGTGCCGGTTTAATATTTTATGTACTTTACATCGTCAGTACGAGCTTATTATATTTGTTCTTAACCTAAGCATGACGTTGCACAATTACCAGCCATGCAATTCTGTTACACCTAAAGTTTTACAACCATGTGAGATTCGTAAAAATCACCTTAAAGTACTCCGTCGAAACGTACATTACCAAAAAAAAACATCTTGCAGGAAATTTCACTTATAGCAGTTTTAGGGTAAAACACCCAATGCTCTGTCGGTATTGGTAACCAGCTAGGCCTCTCCGGCCAATATTGACGGCCAATTTGACAATTTTGTTTATTTTAAAGTGAATGTTATTGCTACACCTGCAACCTAAAATGAACTTTCACTTTATTCACGTGAAACTTCTTTTAGTGTAGTGTCAGGATATTTAATTTACGTCCCATTATGGACACATTCACACCAAAAAAGGATAGTACGGTGCAGTCAGTGACAAAGCAAATGTGTTTTTCTTTAATTGGTATTAACACTGAGGCTAGACGAAACCCGGAAAAGTTAGGACATTTTAGTTTTAAATATGATCAAGAATACACTCTTAACACAACGTCTGTGATCACTGGTCAACAAAATCTTACTCCTATGCCAGTGACACACACATGTGATCAAAATAAGCTCATTGCTAAGCTACTAGTATAAATCAAGTTCTTACTCCTATGCCAGTGGCAGAGAAATACGAACATTTTTGACACAGGTGTTGTGTCACCGGCATAGTAGTACTCTCTCCGGTAACACTTGCGTGTCGCTGGCATAGAAGTTCTATGAGATAGTTTCAATAGGTATATTCGTATTAGCACTTAGTGAAACGACTACCGGGAACGAATACGAGCATGTTAATATTATGCGCGTACTCTGTAAAGTCAGCTTTCAAACCCAAGACTTGCATTGACTTCTAGTGATTGGCCTAGGCCAATAACTGGTTCCTGACTGACCACTGATTGTTTTACCCTACACTGCACATTTAAGCATAAGCACTATATTTTATACTTATGAATGTTCGCATTACATGTTCAGAATCTCATCAGTAACAGAGTTTTATAAACAGTTTTGGCGAAAGTAAAGACTGTAAACATCAATTACCAATTATTTTTTGTGTTTTTAAATTAAGTATTTAAAAATAGTCTCACTACGTCGATCGGGCCTAGCAATGTTGGTAGATATATGGACCTTTTTCAACAACCACTGAAAAAATATCTGTCAGATATTTAAATGTAAGCACCTTTTTATTTATTACCCTGGGAAAGGATAGTTACAATGATTATGAAACAGGCTGAAATCTACTTAATTAATACACGAACACTTGGTAACTGATGTTACAGCTTTTCGTGTTACAAAATCATAAGTAAAAAGTTTACGAAGAAACAATAAAATAACAAAAATAAATAAAAATAATAGCTAACATGTTTATTATGAAATTGGCAAACTCGAGCTCGAAGCCCACGATTTGTGTGGCAAAACATAATACTGTACTCCGTTACGATAAAATACAATGAGATGTTGTACACGGTGCGACTGACTCCGTAGGATACGTCTCGTGAGTGACTGGGAGGCGCAATGGAAACGTCCTTTATGTTAATTACCGAAGGTATAGAATTGCTGATGTAATGGTATCAACAATATTTAGGGATCGCAATTTGAATATCTCATCTCTTGTCTTGTCATTTGACTGATAATAAACCAAATAGTAAAGACACGTTCCACAGAGTGTAGTACCATCACAAAAACAATTCCACGCTTCCAATAATCTATAGCTGAGCAGTTTTTATTTAGTTCATTTTCATAATTTTAAATTTATGGGTAAATTTTGAGTTATTTCTACAGAATCACGAACTCTTGCGACCTCAAAAGGATAAAAAAGTGTCGGAAAATTACCATACATTTTCCGGATTCCCTGTGTTACCGCCATATGACAACAAATGTATGGAAAATGACAACAAATTGGAAAAAAACCATATTTATTTTCCAAATGAAATCGAAAGAGCTCGTTATTCTGAGTAGGAATAACCCAAGATTTACCCATAAATTAAAAATTATGAAAATAGACAAAAATAAATGCTCAGTTTACCAAGTCACCTGTAAGTACACTTAGCACAGAAATGTCGTATCACAATTCCACTTCACAAGTAGTGTCTTCATCACTACAGCGCTCACAAGGCGCAAAACTGAGGCTATGGACAATCCATAGAATTCGGGCTTGGCGGGCCCCCCATCACGCTGTAAGGGGGGCTGTGGGGGGGCAGCGACTGTATGGACCCCATGGGCCCGTGGTACATATCCATTTCGAGGGAGGCGTCCGGGGAGCACTTGTCCGCCATTTTGTTTTCCTGCTTCGTGACCATTCGCCGCCATTTCGCGCGAGCATTCTGGAACCACACCTGTGGACAAAGAGAAAGTGAGTAAATTCTCATATTTATTACAGATTTACCCCCTTATTAGCTAGACAAAATAAAGGCGGTGGCAATCAGTACATGGACAGTCAAGTGCAAAAATAAGTATCGAAAGATTCCATTCATAAATATGTTACGACGTACGACGTACTTATTACACAGAATTAAAGTGCACTGGGACATATTTTTGAACGTTTTTGTATACCCCTTATTTTGTCTTCGACTGGACAAGAGTCGCAAGGGATAGAGAGAGGTGGACTAATTTTGAAGAGGACTATGTCAAAAGACAAACAGGCGGGGACAGACAAAATGAAGCTGAAGAACTATACATATAAATATACGAAAATTTCAAATAATTGTACACTACTATAACACTGTAAACAGATACCCGTCTGAATAAAAGGCTTTTATTATTTATTATTATTACCCCCTTATTCATAAAAGCCAAACCACACCGTATACGAGTTGCGCACGTTGTAGCGTATGTGAGTGTTATATTAACGACACACCGCTGGCGTGGCGAGAACGCGCGCGTGTCCAGCAAAACGGTGTGCCATTACTATGCCTTTTACATACGTTACAACGCGTTCGTGCACGTGCTGCACACGCAATTGATGTGGCCTTAAATGTCTCCACAACCTGATAAGTATCGTTTGTTAGCTTCCGTCTGATTAACCGATTCGTTGCGTCTTCCATTTTCAAAACTTTTTTTTATGGCGGCGAAACTTTTTTTCATGATACGCCAAGCGTGCCTTACGCCATAGAATATGATGACACGCCTATCGTGTCATACACCATTCGTTAAAAACTTTCATGACACGCCTCGCGTGTCATCTGCCCTGAAACGGTTAATAATTGTATATGACGGAAAGTAGGGACGATACTTATTATCAGCTTGCTACATAGGGTAGATGTTTACTAATAACGATTAGGGTATTTGTGGACAGTCGACAACTGCAGGCGAATATACCATTCTGCAGTCGTATACGATAAACGATAAGCCATAAGTGTATGTGGAAAAGTCACGTGACCATTTCCGTACATTATTATGGTCACGTGACTTATCGCTCATCGTATACGATTGTAGAATATTGGCTAGGACTGTGGTTATTCCTAAAAACATATCGACAATGTCGTAGAAAATATATATGTTCACAAGAACGCTGATAAGCTATTGATATCGCAAGGCGTAAGGTATATATTATTGTTATTACTATATCGGAAATGTACATGATTATTTATTATATAACATAATACAATATTTGCAATATGCGTTATACTCGTACACGAGCACGTATCTTGCGGTTCGTAATAGGAAGGTAGCAAATAAAAGTCGATTTAATCAGGTAATGATTATTTATTGCTAGTGTATTTAGTTCTTATTATAATCAATAAAACATGTATAATATTACACTAAAACATTACACTATAAATTACTATACTTGCACTATTTTATACTCTAATAAACCAGAAGAAATAATAGTACAAATTTGCAAACAAATGCTATATAGACAGGTTATAAAACAATTATCTTAATACTTTTTCATACATTTGTAACACTAAACTGCGCTACCGCCACTTATTTATTAACACGTTCCCCTCCGGTACTGTTCTAAGAGCTAATACTATGCCGATAAAGTTATCTGTTAAGCTCTGAAATGGAATTCGAGATCAAAAATGTAAACAATCTATGACAATGACATGACATTACAAAGTCAATGTTAAAGTGACATTCCAGGGGTATAAAACGTTTTATATCAAATGTAGTTTTTAACACCTTTGTAAATTAACGTCGCATTTTGAGATTGGTTTTTTATTTTATTTTATTTAACATTTCACTTACAACTATCCTTACAGGTACTAAACCTAAGACAATGTTTTATTTGTAGATGTAGATACGCGAAAGTCAAAGTATGTTCGATACACAAACTATCATAATCGTTAACATATTTTTGGATATGACAATAAAAAACATACATCTGAGTGTCGACGGTTCCTGATTACAAAAATAAAACCTAGAAAATTTGCTAGAATGATGTAAATAATCGACATAATCATTTTTTTTACTTTAATCTTTAGGATAGTCGGGGAACGAATTTCAGTCTTCATCTTTGTGACGATCGAATTCGTTTCGATTAAAATATGAAAATTATTGATTTGCATACCTGGGATAACTGGGGGCAAGTTATAGGGATTTGATATCGATTAAAAAGATGTCGATATAATTATAATAAAAGATGTGCTTATTGAACATTCTCGATTACAGTACAGAGGTTCGATGTCATATCTGATATCGGGCCTCTTCAGATAGTAAAGTATACAGATGTCATTTTAATCAAAATGACAATTTAAATATTGATATTTTAATATTAATTATATATTTTGAAAACTATTTTAAAATAAACGCGTAACTACCCGTTTAAATTTATTTTTTATTTTAATTGAAGAGTAAGTACCTAATATTTACTTATGCCGAATAACATTTTGATGTTGTCATTCACAATAACATCGATATATTTTTAGTCGATAAAATATTTTGCTACATCACTTTCGTATAAATGCCCCGAGTTATCCCATGTATGTTGATTTGTAGGTAAAAAAACTAAAATCTGTATGCTTTGTAATGCTACATTTTAGGAGTAAAAATTCATAAAACAGTCATTTGGTGCACCCTCTTATTCTGATTTTTGAAGTACATAGTTATAAATGCAAACCCTCTTAAATGGTTCTTAGTGTAGTTATAGTTACCGTATTAAATTACGAATAAACTAGTTATTGTTATAACGTCGAACCGAATGTTTAAGATTTCTTATCATTGCCAGTAGTATAAATTAAACGCCTTAAATTTTATTAAAAGTAGCGAAATATATCATTAAAAAATTATATATTTCGCTTAATGTTTTGTATTAAAACTTTGTAAAATATTTAAAAATTCTGCGTACCGTCAGTGACGGTAAATACGCATATTTAATAAGTATTTGAATGATTTTAGATTTCCCCCCTCTCGTGATTATTTTTTTGTGGTGGTATCCCATTTGTTTACATTTTTGATCTCCAATTCGATTTCACACCTTAGAAGACTTATTCCAGTGACACGCATGTGTGACCGTAAAAATTGTACTCTTACGCCGGCGTCACAGCACCTGTGTCAAAAACGTTCGTATTTACAATAGGAGTAAGGACTTGATTTATGCTAGTGGCATAAGATTAAGATTACTTTGATCACGTCTATGTGTCACTGGCATAGGAGTCAGATTTGAACACAGACGCTGTGTCACCGGCGACGAACGAGGTAATACTTTAACCCATCTTTCCTCGTGGGTGTCGTAAGAGTCGACTAAGGGATTGAAGTGACACTCACTATTTTGTCGCGTCATCGGATGGACACACTAAAAATTGCAATCGCCAACCCACCTACCCAGTGAGACGATAGCATAGGTAATTTGAAAGGCCCATGTCCACCAGTGGGCTGAGGAAGGCTATTTCATTTTTGGAAGTTGTATTTCAACATTTTACATCTCGAAAATATCGTACCTGGGTGAATATCTGAGCGTTTGAATCGCCTAATTTTGGTGGCATAATTTTTGCCGAAGTTTCTATTCGCTACAATGTGCTACTTTGTCATTTGAAGGAGGCACGGTACCTTATACAAAATGACGAAGTATAACATTGAGACGTTTAGAAACTTCGGCAAAAATGATGCCACCAAAATTAGGCGGTTGAAACGCTTAGATATTCACCCACCTAAACGTATAAATTGTAGAAATAATAAACTGTTAAAATCACGTTATTCACTAGTAACTAAGGGTAAAATATTTTAAGAGTAGTAATTCTTCATTATAAAATCATTTTTCATGAAAAAATAACATTAGGTACATTTTTTGTTATATCGACTCAGAATAACGAATTTGTTCGACCCTAATGGGATTAAAAAACCACAGATTTTAGTTCTCTATTTCATGATACAGTATTTAAAAATAACAGAAAAACGGGAAAAAGAGGTATTTTTTTTTCTCCTATTGGTACGCAAGAAAAATGCTCACGATTCGACTTCATCATTATTAGATTAGATAATTTCAGCTATAAAGGCTGTAAGACGTCCACACTTGATAAATTTTAACATATCGATTTTGTTGCTTTTATTACTGTGGAGTGTGGACTCACTTTTATACTAGCTCAAATAATGCCGGGATTCGAACCCGGAACCTCCAGCTTCGTAGGCAGGGTCACTACCAACTAGGCTACGGAGGCTGCCCATATACTTGTAATATGGGCGGCTGACAAACAAAACTCGCAAAGTATACATACCTACTTGAAATAAAGCTCGTATCTCAGTTCAGTAAAAATAAAATACTGATATAAGAGGTTGCTAAGAGTAGCGTCAGTTTTTATAGTGAGTGTTAGTTTGGCCGACTATATTAATTATAGTTAAAAAAGCTTTTGATTCTCGTTTGTTTATTTATGCTAATGTTGATATTTCCCACGGTAGCGTTTAATAGTTAGATATTTATATTGAAAATATTCTAGCAGACACGCAACGTATTATATTAGAAGAATACATGCGTATTACAAAAAACATACATAATTATATTACCCAATAATAAAAATGTAGCAAAGTTGCCAATCGCTAACGCTTAATCGTCAATCGTCTTTGTCGTACTAACATGAAAGAGCGACAGAGAGGGAAAACTACGATACGCTCCTAAGCGTTAGCGATAGGCAACTTGGCTAAGCATCCTGATGCATTATGAATTACGAAAATATGTTTTTATAACATAATTATAGTTTAGAAGTGAATAAAGTGATTTCCGAGAAAAATGGTTTTTGTTTAGAAACCATATTTTAGTTGGATATTTTACGTGGATGCACTTTTTACGTCGTTAATGAGAAAGAGATTTTTTACTACAAAATTACAAGAAAAATACATTACCAAGGCGTTTTATTATTTCATTCCAGCTAATAATTTCGTACGTTTAACTTAATATATGACCAAAACACATGATATTATTATACCTACTTATTCATTTAAGTTTCTACTCAGTGTAGAAATGAATATTTATACATATTTTGTCAATTAGTTCACAGATAAGTATAGTCCATTCAAATACGCAGGCCCGATGCCACTCGAAATTTTTTTTCATTTAATTGGTCCACTACAAATTGGCACGTGTGGTACACCAAACACACACGGGTACACGTGTGGTATGCATAAAACATCTCGCTACAAAGGGCCTGGCCAGGTTTCTTTTGTTATCACTGATCCTGTTGCTAACGCCTAATGACTTTGTTAAGTGGAATCGGGCCTTCGTATTTGAAATGGACTTTACCGTTAATCTGTCCGTTTTACAAACGCTGAGATATTACTAGGCGACAATGTATGTATCATCAATTTTTTTTCTCGAATCGGATGTCACTCCCTTTGAAGTAGTTCTTCAATATCACCTCAGTATTAACCCACTAACATTTGAAGGGTGTATAAAAAATCACTCTGTATGTATTTAATATTTCTAGGGCAGCTATTTATTTCGGGCCAATCGTAGATGCATACCTACAGGATGGCCCATTCAAATCGGTCAGTATGGGAAAGTCTGAAACTATAAGACATACCTACGAAGATTTGTTCTTAGGATCACCGATTTTGATAAAAAGAAAAACTGCATTCAATCATTTGAAAAAAAATGTATCCAGCTAGGGAATCGAACCAGGTTGTTATGAAAAAATATACTTACACTATTTCTATCCAGATATCGTTTGTGTAGATCTTAAGCAGCATCTTAAGAAACACGATGTCTAAAATGAATGGAATTCATTGTTTTCACGTAGGTACTTAAATTTATATTACTAGGTGTTTATTGTATAAATCTTAAGAAAAAAAGATTTTTTTTCATATTTATCAACGCAGTTTTCCTTATTATTAAATCGATGACATGGTTCCTAAGAACAGATCTTCGTATGTTTTATAGTTTCAGACTTTCCCATACTAACCGATTTGAATGGGCCACCCTGTATAATGTACTAATTTGAAGTTGGTTAGATACGTTAGATTTAATTAATACGTATATAAATTGTACAGTTTTGAAAATAAAGACCCGGCTGAAGTCATATTTATGGCTTGGTTGTGCTGTAGGTACGTAATCATACATTATCCAATAAAGTACAGTTTGTGTAATGAATTAAATTAATAAGTAATATACTAGTAATGAATAAACGATATGTTCCTCGTGTAATGTAATACCGATACTTTTATGAAACTAAAACAGTATGATTATGCCGCAAATTAAAAACCATACGCTACAATGGTTACCGAAGAGTTAATAAACTTGTAGTTTTTTTAATATTAATTACGGTATTTTATGTTATTGTGGGTATTAGATTAATTTTAACTGCTTTGGAGTAATAAAATAAAATTATATTAACGGCGAATAAAAAAAGTAGAGTGATTTTGTGTGTTCTTTTTGTCATTATCGGAAAATGGGGTTTTTATATTAAGCTATAATATTAACATGAGATTTTAATTAAAGTAGAGTAGGTACATATACTGATGAATTGTAAGAAATAAATATAATATATCACCCAGAATTGAAAAAAAAGTTATTGTTTAAAGTTATAAACCAGTGGAAAGAATACTGCAATTTACTAATTAATCTGATTAATCGATTGGAATAATTAAGCAGTTAATAAAAGTGATTCTTAAAACGTACGTTAAGATAATATACACGTAGGTACTTGTGAGAAGACGTGAAGACATTTGCTAATATCACATAATTCAGTTACAATCACATGTTTATTACGAATATTATGATGGTATGAATAATATAATACTTAAATCATCGCTTTTATTGATTTTACCTTTACATAAAGTGTTTTTTTGATTCTATTGATTTAATTTTGTTATGCAAAAATCGTAATTTTTTGTAGATCTGGGCCTAATTTCACCACGTTGACAAGTGCTACAATTGTAAATTTACCGTTTCGCCAATTGGGGACGTCTACACGCTAGAGTTACCGCTTACAAACGAGTCAATATTGCTAGAACTGAATACCAAGCGGCTTTGAACTGTTTGTCAGGAGAGGATACTCAGATTCTTACCATATCATGCGTTCAAACCAGCACACTCTCCAAAGGAATATTCTCAGCAAAGTCGAAGGCTGACGCTCTAGGGGTGGAATACCGATAAGGACTGACACCATGAAGAAAGCTTGTGGTTCCATGCAGATGGCAGTCCATATAGCCCTAGACCGCGTTAAGGTCTTTGCTCACTAGACCGTACCATACTATGACCGTAGCATGAACGTGTCAAAAAACTATTCTTTGTATTGAAAAGTATGAGACGGTGTTGGCCGGCGCCGGAACGTCCTAGTGGGCATAGTCTCATACTTTTCAACACAAAGAATAGTTTTCGTTCATGCTACGGTCATGGTATGGTACGGTCTAGTGGGCAGAGACCTTTAAGGAAGAATTTCACTGTTGGTCACAGTCCTCAGCCATGAAGGAGAGACCGAGAAGAAGAGAACGCGATAGAATGCATTATGTATCGAGTGAAACGTAACGAATCCTTTACTTAAAATAAAAATAAATAAAATAAATAAATATCTTGGGACATCTCACACAAATCGACCTAGTCCCACGGTAAGCTCAATTAAGGCTTGTGATGTGGGTACCAGGCGACGATATATATAATATACAGATACATACAGATACCTACTTAAATACATAAACAGCCATGACCAAGGAACAAATATTTGTGATAAATAAATACACAAATAATGCCCTCGCCGGGATTCGAACCCGGAACCTCCAGCTTCGTAGGCAGGGTCACTACCAACTAGGCTACGGAGGCTGACAGCTTTACTTGGTACATCCACATCACATCATCAGCCTATCTTAGTCCACTGCTGGACGTAGGCCTCTCCCACGAACTATGCGTGAACGCTGGAGGTAATGCCCATAATCGCCACGCTGGGCAAGCGGGTTGGCGATCGCAGTAATGTGTAAATTATGATGACGCTGTTGCCCATCATCAATCCTTAATAAATGAGTGCCACTTATACTGCTACGTCCACTGACCTATATAGCGGCATTCCACCAGAATGTCGCTTACGTGACGCGTATAGTATCTATGGCAGCTACGTTAAATAAATGCTCAAAGTTAGAAAAAACCGTGTGATCGTGTAAGTTAAGTCCCAAAATATTACCACACTAGAACTTGGGTTCCTATCATTTTAAGAAGTACTAAAGAATCGCGTTACGTAAGCGACATTCTCATGGAATGCCCCTAAAGAACTGAATAGTAGATGCCTAGTAAATGTAAAGTAATGAACAAATCCTACCCCGTCTCTTTCCCATCTCCCAATTAAAGCCACGCTCGGTAATCAGAACGGCATTTAAAAAACGGTTTTCGAAATGTAAAAATGTAAACTTGATGTAATTATCTTAATTTGTAATTAATACCTCATTTGAATTTATAAGGAGCTTGTTAGGTTTTGAGCGCATTTTTAAGTGGTTGGATACCGCGGTTTTGATACATTCCGGCCACGGTGCCTGACACTGATAATTGCTACTTTTTTCGATCTTCACGCTAAGACTACAAAAAACTGCAACTTTATAATTATAACAGTTTAGCGAACACAAAAATGTGCCGTTAGGATTTGAAGACTTGTTACAATCTTCAGGTTAAAATTGTACTGAAAAAAAAACGCATTTTTAAAGCTGTTACACGCGTAAACACTCAAGGCCACGTTAAAAATTCATGAGTCCAATTTTGGCGATTTTTGACCCAATTCCTCTCCCCTCTTGGTGATATTTGGTGCACGTATGCTCACCCAGCAGATTATGATTGTGATATTTTGCTATTGAACGAGCCCTAAGATTGATTAGGGCCTTTTTCCGAGTGTTTCAACCTCCGTGACTTCGGATTGGTAGAACTTAGTTGACTACCAATATATCCAAAAAAGTTATGAGATACCCACGAAAAACGCGTAAAAATGTTGCCACCGAAGTCGAGGCGGTTCAAACGCTCGGAGTAATGCTGATTAGGTGCTTTTTCCTATCTTCTCGTTAAACTCTAAAAATTGCCATTTTAAAATCAAAACAGGGATAATCTTTACACACATTTACCGTTACATTTCGTTCCAATTTACATTGAATCTCAATTCCAAACGAAATAAATTCAAACTCGAAAAAAGATAAAAAAGCGAAGTCTATTCTACTGTCACCGATTCGATAATAGGGTCCCCGAGCGCGGATTTTAAACATTTAAACTTGGAACGCGATTCCCACGCGGCAGCCAATCAGAGAGCACAGCGGCGGCCAGGCCCCGCCCACTTCCATGGCGGCTTGCCAAAACTAGCAGATAAACAGTTTTGATACTTTTGATCTACGATGCTGACAATTAGTTAGTGTCTATTGTGGCGTCTTGCTCTTGATACAAATGTAAATGACAGATTAACAGCCGGTTAACTGTCACTTTGAATTGATAGTGACGAAATACCGGGCAAAATAATTCTTGCACAAATTGACCTAGTCCCACGGTAGGCCCTACTAATTCCTGTCTTGTGATTCATCATCAGCCTATTTCAATCCACTGCTGGACACAGGCCTCTTCTAATAATCTACTACAAAACCACCTAACTACCTAAGTATAGTCCAAACGTTTCCAACAATGCATGGTCCAAAACTTAATCGAAAATCATCCGTTAGGTGTAATTGTTTTATTAATAAATAAATAAAATAAATAAATATCTTGGGACATCTTACACAAATTGACCTAGTCCCACGGTAAGCTCAATTGAGGCTTGTGATGTGGGTACCAGGCGACGATATATATAATAGATAAATACATATAGATACTTAAATACATGGACAGCTATGACCAACGAACATATATTTGTGATAAATACACAAATAATGCCCTCGCCGGGATTCGAACCCGGAACCTCAAGCTTCGTAGACAGGGTCACTACCAACTAGGCTACGGAGGCTGATTGATCGTGGCAGTCATAGGCAGAAACTCCTCATTAAATAATAAAAAAACTTGAACAAAGCCAAAAAGAAAATTGAGACTGACGCTTTGAAGTATTTGGACTAAAGTTGGGTGGTTATTAAGGTATGATTTTTTTTTATTCATAATAGGTTGACCACGATCATACCTGTTGGTAAGTGATGATGCAGTCTACGATAAAGCACGCACCTCGTATAGACGCATTAAGTAAATGGTCACATCACAATCAGACTAAATTGTATTTTTTTATGCCATCGTGCGTCGGTATTCATGTAGACTACCGTGTGGAGTTGTAATAACTATAACAATTATGTAATTAGTGGTTCCGCATTCTCCGTGGAAAATAGATATAGTGCTATATAATTAAACCTCGTTCAAGAAGTATTTATAGGTGAGGGCCGATTTCGCTCGCAATGTAACAAATTTTATCAAAACTGGCAGGTTCCTTATAAGAGTCGATACATGTATAAGAATTCATTATATTTTAAATTTTAGTATAGGTCATTGTTAATATTAATTATGAAAAGCAATAAAATGTTAATGTTTTGAAACAACTTTTAATTGTTACTTGTTTTTCTGATCTACGAGTAGACACGTGGTAGCGTGTCAAACCAAGTTCAAGTAACAGAACTGGCAAACAGCACCGTGTTTATAATTTTCTCAAAAAAAAAAACAATAACCTCACAATGAAAATGTGATCCTACAGTCCTACATCTTGATGATGATGATGATTTCGAACACTTCTATGGGTTCAACCTAAAAACATTTTTTTTCAAGAGATACATTTTGATCAACCTCTTTTGACTATGTTTAGTTACGAAAAATGGAATTTAATTTCATGAGTTTCAATATTGGCTCTTTAGTAGGTTTATGTCTACTATCCTTCATTTTTTATTTATTATATGAAATTAAAGGCCTTTCCCTAAAAAATCTTTTTGGTTAACCGGAAATAAACAAGAAATAAAACTATGAAAACGGATAAATTCGCGTATATTAAAGCCTAACAACTTACTATTTGACCCTCGCCATGTTGCGGATTTTCAGTGACACTAATTTATTTTACTGGCAATGATTACTATTTGACATCAGGCGTTGAATGTCATCGAATGTCACCGATGTAAACAAAAAGAAAATATATTGCGACTTAAACGATTTTATCATAAAAATGCCGAAAAAGATACCAATAGAAGCAAGAAAAATCGTCTTAAATACAATAAAAGATTTAAACCAATGAAAGGACGAAGGATTGAATAGTATTCCATTGGAAAATGTTTTGCAATTGGTTACTGACATGACCGGTACTGACACTTTATAGTGCGGTTGTATTTGAATTGGTTAGTTGTTATAATTAAACTTAATAGATTTTATTTTCTCATTTAAGGTGTATGTAGATCGACGATTAAAAATATTTATAAAAATAAAGAAGCGACAAAATAAAGCC
>JALPQI010009481.1:0-28659 GCA_025490895.1 Thaumatotibia leucotreta
ATTTGTTCAGAATACAGTTCTTGAGTTGTTACAATAATGTTGTCCAGTGTATTCAGCCTGCATGCAGACGTACTCCTCGCTTAGCTTAGCTTTGGTGGACAGCTCAGACAACTCAGCGGAGCGAGGTTCCTGTTCATACAAAAAAGGGGAAAGATGTGTGTGAGGAATGTGTTGCGAGGCGGCGTACGACCGTACGTACTACTCCGCTACCTCGCACATCTTTGGTAGAAACACTCACACCGTTACGCCTCCTAGTTACGCAGCCTCGCACTGCTTAGCTACCTCGCACATCTCTGGTGGAAACGCAGCCTTATAGCCCATAGTTCATAGAATCATAGCTTGCTTAGTAGCTCGCAGTGACGTCACACATTTGATTGTTTTTATATCGACATGATCTAATTCACCCGTTTTGTCGCCAACGTCCATACCACGTTGAATACACCGGTTCTCGTCCGATCACAGAATTTAAGCAACGTCGGGCGAGGTCAGTACTTGGATGGGTGACCGCCTGGGAACACCTCGTGTCGTTGGCTTTTTGCTATTTTTTTTTGTCTGCAGATTAGGCGTAGTCATATTCATATTTCTACCCTACTAAACATAAACGCCTACTGCGTTGTGCTTACCGATTAGTTTGATTAGTTTGTGCACTACACTGACTTTTACCGTCCGGTAGTCCGGTTTTTTACGGTCCGATATGCCACGCCATTAAATGTATATACTCGTAGTAGCTTGTGCACTATACGTAATTTTACCGTCCGACATTTTACTTTTCCGCATTCCGGACAGTATTTTTCCGATCCGAGATGACAGCTATGAAAAACGTGTTAATGCTTGTGCACTGCGTCCGGAATTGCACTGACTTTTACCGTCCCCGATAGTCCGATTTTACAAAATTGAACCGTAAAAAACCGGACTACCGGACGGTAAAAAGACGGACAAGTGCACAAGTCAATCATGCGTTTGTTTCATGCCATATCGGACCATGAAAACTCGGTCTGCCGGCTGCCGGACAGTAAAATTCATTGTGGTGCACAATCGCCCTAAAGCGAGACGTGTTTATAAAATAACTGTCCAAATTTTTTTTAAGACAACGAATCAGTTAACCATAAAACTAGGAACGAGTAAGTAACGTAAGTACTACGTTTATTTTTAGGAGGGCAGAAATACGTTTAGAAATGTTCACGAATCATGACACGCACGTGTATCGTGATCGTGCCATCCACACTGGATGAACGCGGATTTTTTTTTCTATTCTAAATATTTGTTTGCGATTTTTATGCCCCGATTAGGCGACGCTGGTGCTGGTGGTATTATAATCATATAATGCTATGACGTAACATTTCTAATCAAATTACAATAAAATTATTCAGTTGGTTTGTCGCCAACGTCCATACCACGTTGAATACACCGGTTCTCGTCCGATCACCGAAGTTAAGCAACGTCGGGCGAGGTCAGTACTTGGATGGGTGACCGCCTGGGAACACCTCGTGTCGTTGGCTTTTTGCTATTTTTTTTGTCTGCAGATTCATATTGGAGTCATATTTCTGCCCCACTAAACATAAAAGCAGTAGTTTTGTGCTTCACTGATTAATTTCATCTCTCTTTTTTTTAATTTTTATTTATCGGCGAATCAAGGAATCTGCTAGAAATAGTTAAAAATGTTCATTAAATCTTGACATTATTTTCTAAATATTATTAAATTATTATGAATGCTATGATATGACTATGAAATAATATTTTCATCACACTTGCTGTCTAAGCACGCCATTGTTTGCGCGCGCAGCGGCAGTAATAGAAAAGTGAAATTCCCTAGGGAGTAATAGAAATGTCGGTACGTTATTTAATAATGTTATTACTTAGAACTATTTTTTTTGTCGGCAAGTGTGATGAAAAACATTATTTATCCATCACGGTCGGTAAGCGGAATACTAACTCGAGTCATAAAAGCCTCCTTTGATGCACAATGTAATGTACTATTCTGATCCAATTATAATTATTCAGTTGGTCCGTCGCCAACGTCCATACCACGTTGAATACACCGGTTCTCGTCCGATCACCGAAGTTAAGCAACGTCGGGCGAGGTCAGTACTTGGATGGGTGACCGCCTGGGAACACCTCGTGTCGTTGGCTTTTTGCTATTTTTATGTGTATTAAACAATTAAATATGCTGTTCTTTGTCTTCTATATTTTCAACCTTATCCTCTGTTATCGGTGATCGGGACGAAACGCAGTCTTACTTTTTTAATATTTTGAACTTGTTTTAGCTTAACCGATCATTTTATTATTAGTGAGTTCATTATGAAACTATGATGGAGATGGAAGGTTGTCATTATCTGTGGGAGATCCTTAAAGACCGTAGGCATCGGGTGCTTTTGTTAAACAATATAATAAAACTGAGGAAGAAACAATATAAGCAATGTTAGCAACAAAACACACGGTAAAGAAGGTCATACATATAAAAAACAATTAAAAAGTAAAATAGGTATCAATAACAAATTAGACCAGAAAATCTAAAACAATAAATGAATTAAAACAAACAGAGCAAAAAAGATTACATACTTATATTTTTTGACTATAATTTGCTTTAGAGCTTTTTTGAAATCATGACATACGTCATCATCTGGTGTGTAACCTCAAAAACATATAAAAAACAGGATACATCAATAACACAGATCAGAGAATACTTCAATAAGAATACGAATTTTCTATCATATTTTTTGTCGACAGTAAAGCCTTTACTTAATATTGGGAAATATCGATAAAAAATGTTTTTTAGTTCAGATGGTGTACTTTTTAGGCTCTAGTGCGAGAAATGGGTCATTTTACGTCAGGTCTAAAACTTCGGAGGGCCATCTGTACCTACTAAAAAAAATGTCGTACGAGACACGTGCAAAAACGAAATTCGGAACTCGTGTCGATTTAAAACATTCCCTATCGGTCGTGTTTTAAAACATCGCCACTCGTTTCGAATTTCATGTTTTTCGCACTTGTGTCGTAATGTACTATTTTTTTTATCATATTTGTCTTTTACTTAAGGGTCGGATAGATGTGGGAAATTTTTCAGATTCTGTCAAATTTCCCCATTTCGCACACACACGCACTTCACGCACACTACCTCATTTTACCGAGTGGGGTCATTGAACCTTGGTGATTTTTTTTAATGAAAGCGGCCGAGTTTATAATTTATCACTACCTCTTTTGAAAAATTACACTTGTCAAAGTACTAGATGGTAAAAAGATAGAGAGGGATAGATTTTATAAGACTATCCTTGTCATTTCGAGTCGTGCAAATGCAATGCAAAAGACAGATTTAATAATATACAATTATGGGGCGTGTATCCAATGCATGTATTTTCATAGGTAATGTAATTGTTTCACTCTCGTAGTCGCGTGGTTTGAATTTAGTTTAGGTATTACTTAAAATCTGCGCGTCTTGTTGAGTGAAACACCTACAGCCAAGGGCAAAAATATGTATACACTTTTTTACTTATGTCTGGAGTATAAGGTCTAAAATTTTATAATATATATATTTACTTTGACTTTTTAGTAGTAGGTAAGCGTAGAATGATTTGTTGTAGCCTGTTTCAATTGTAAAATCTGTTACCATACAGTATCTATCTATCTCCGAAGTTGCGACATGCCAAGAAATGAGCCATTTCTCGCACTTGAAAATGAATTATCAGTACAGATCAATCAATTTGGTACAGTGGCCATCATATATATCTGAGCGACCACGGCACTCCAAAATATCTGCCATAACCAAATAACGCCATGATAATAGAGGCCTGCTCAGATATTACAGATATACAGATAGCACCCTGGCCGCTCCGCTATATCAGATGGCGACTGTACAGCATCGTATTCTGATTAGGAAATAGTAAGAGAAAAAAAATCCGCGGAAGAACAATATTGACTTGGTTCGAGAGTATGCCTGTTTGACCAACTGGTTGTAAGGCAAGCCATAGAACACTATCATTAAAAATAAAAATGTTCTATTTTTCCTAATGAGAGCACGATATTGTTGAATATAGGCCCTAAGTATTCACTATCACCCGCTTTTCGTGGACATTCACCCACTGCCGTGTGCGCCAAACGTACAGAGTCCGCCAACGATTGCACATGCACAGTGCCAACGACGCACATTTTGCGAGTCCACACTAATTTGGTATAGTGGTGAAAACCTTGAACGGGGTGATTTAGTAGGCTATACTGAATAACTTTTACTATGGGGCCAATCACGAAATCTAAAAAAAAATGTCTTTTTCATACATTGTGACCGATTGATAACGACAGTTTGTATGAAAGAGCCAATTTTTTTTGGAATTTCAGGGTTAGCTCCATAGCAAAAGTCTTTCAGTATAAACCTACGAAATTACCCTGTTCAAGGTTTTCAGTGGGTAGTGTAACGCGTTGTATACCTATTCTAAATTGGAGATTATTAAGAATTTAATGTACCTGAAAAATTGTTTAATGAGATTAATAAGTGTATAGATGTAATGCACAATCTCTTATTTTCGTATCTTGAAGAAAAAACCCGATTCTATCTTTGCCACAATTCGGTTCAGTGCAATGGATTAGGTGAAGTAGTTTCCGAGAAAAGCCAAATGAATGGAATTATGCATTACATTTGTATAATTATTAATGTGACTTACCAGCAGTTATCAGGTTTTTTCAGGACTTATTTTACCAAATTAAGTTGCCTTCATTATAAAAATAAAAATACACATAAAACATAAGGGCATTTATTATTTATTATATTATCTTAATTACAACAAAAAAAGAGATCCTAAAAAAATATTACTTTAATTAATTTAAATATTAGATGTCACATAGGTACCAATAATCAATATCGAAGTTTACCAACGCCAGAGGTGGAATTTGGAGTCACGTCCTCAGTTCTGCGGCTGATGCCTAAACTACTCAGCCACTCATGTGGTTTAAGCATCAGCCACGAAAACTGAGGACCTTGGGATCAAATCCCACCTCTGGCGTTGGGGAACTTCGGTCTTTTTTCTTTGTATATGGCATCTAATATTTAACTTTATATAGTAGTCCGTGGGCTACTCGGCCTGAAATTAGAAAACGGTATAATTTGGGGGTACCAAGTGTCCTTTTTACAGTAGTTAGACATATTCATAAGGATGTTAAAAAAGTATGATAGACATCTCAAAGTGGTAGCTAATAGGCATACGGGCTATTTCAAGATTTCCGTTGTATGACAGGTATGGTTAAAATTAGGAGGTACAAATTTTCCTTTTCACGGCTGTTAGGTAAGCTTATAAAAACGTCAAAAATGCAAGATTGCCGTTTATAAGTGCTACCTAACAAAAATGGGGGCCAATCAAAGATGGTGGATCTCAAGTTTTACAAAATCAAGTATATCTCGAGAACTATTAAATATATCTAATTACTCTATTGAACAAAATTAAAGGCATATCTGCAAGCTTCATATTTTCCATACACACCATGTTGCTAAAACCAACCAATAATTAATTATGACCAAATTTATGAAAATTTCGTGATTTTGATTTTTTTGTGTCGTGTTTTTACATAGTAGTCATGACGCTAGAAAAATTAAATATTTTTTCAAAGATAGTGTATTTAATAAGCTTTAATTTGATGTATGTAACTTGTTGGCGGTATTTAAAAAAAGACCCATAAAAAAATATTTAAATAAATTGTAGTCATTATCCACCGTATACTTAGTGATTTAAGGTCTCTGCCCACTAGACCGTAGCATACCATGACCGTAGCATGACCGTATCAGACAAAAAAATATTCTTTGTATGGAAAAGTATGAGACTCTGCCCACTAGGACGTTCCGTCGCCGGCCAACACCGTCGCGTGCCATGCACGGACCGTCAAGAATTGTCGGCGAGAATATTTTGCCGGCCCCGACACGCTACGTGCATGGCACGCAACGTTGCCGGTACGGTGTGCGCAGGCGGCGAAACGGTGAGCATACGCGTTCTATTTGCATTTTTGTATTGGATTTACAATTTTTATCCAAAACTCTCCAAATTTTTCACTCTTATGGCGAAACAACGCAAACAATATAAACAGCATCGCTATTCTCTGAAAAAAAAACTTAACTGATTGTAAACCCGCAAACCGAAGATTTTCATCGAGATCGAAAAATATTACCTACTTCGTTTCTTACAAACAAAATAATAAAAAAAAATATAAATTTTGAAACAGTCGTATAACTTAACGAATTTATCCAGATAGATTGCACAATTTGTTTCTTTTTTTACATGGTAAGAACCATGCTTTTGATGTGGCTTTCTAGAATACATTTTATTGGTTTTAGATTTTTATTACAATAATATGTACACAAAATCGATATATCTTTTTTTTTCGAAAAATCTATGCTCTTTAGCAGTTGCTCCATTGTTATTTAAAATTAATTATTGATAATAATAGTATTTGTGCCCGTGAATGGGTTGCAGCAGGTGTACAACACAGCAAATTTCTCCAAAGGGCCTCTACGTGTTGGATCTATATCCCCGCGCAAGCCTATCAAAAAACCGGGATTTGTAAGCCCGTGATCCTTAAGGAGATACAAACATAATAATAAGATGTAAAAATAATCAAACAAAACCAGTACTTGACGGAGTCACATTGACAATCATGACAAGAACATATAAATCTATAGACAATATATTTACCAATTTCAAGAAGTTTTAGTTTAATATCATAGACTAGGTTACCTAGACATTGATAAGTGTAATTTAATACTATAATAATATTAATGATAAATAAACACATTCCGTCATATAAATGTATAAGTAGCATAACTGACGATTCGAAAGTGCTTGTTGCTAAGCCTACTCAATAAATAATTTTTGACTTTGACTTGACCCAGTAATAACTCTAGTACTTCAATGGATTTCGATTGCAGTTTACGATGTCTGCTCAGAAAAATAGGTGTAGAAATAAACTCCTAGGAAAATACTAGCAGAGCGATAGTAGTCTAAAGGGCGCGAAAACAATTTGAAACTGATAAAACTGAGACAATCGAACGATAACGACGGATATGAATCGCTCATACTACGGGGATGATACGTAGTTGCAACGCGGATGATACGTGGTTGCGACGCGGATGTAACGGTCACTAAACGGGCTTAGCACGGATATGAAACGATGTACACACGTTATAGTGGGCATAGTAGCCCGTGTCGTCTCACATTCCGTGTCTGATACGTTCATGCTACGGTCATGGTATGCTACGGTCTAGTGGGCAGAGACCTTTAAGAGGCGATGGAAGTGCCACTCGTAAATAATAGTGCTTATTTCAAATAACCAAGATTGAAAAATATAAAAAAATCGCCTCTTAAATCACTAAGTATACGGTGGATAATGACTACAATTTATTTAAATATTTTTTATGGGTCTTTTTTTAAATACCGCCAACAAGTTACATACATCAAATTAAAGCTTATTAAATACACTATCTTTAAAAAAATATTTAATTTTTCTAGCGTCATGACTACTATGTAAAAACACGACACAAAAAAAATCAAAATCACGAAATTTTCATAAATTTGGTCATAATTAATTATTGGTTGGTTTTAGCAATATGGTGTGTATGGAAAATATGAAGCTTGCAGATATGCCTTTAATTTTGTTCAATAGAGTAATTAGATATATTTAATAGTTCTCGAGATATACTTGATTTTGTAAAACTTGAGATCCACCATCTTTGATTGGCCCCCATTTTTGTTAGGTAGCACTTATAAACGGCAATCTTGCATTTTTGACGTTTTTATAAGCTTACCTAACAGCCGTGAAAAGGAAAATTTGTACCTCCTAATTTTAACCATACCTGTCATACAACGGAAATCTTGAAATAGCCCGTATGCCTATTAGCTACCACTTTGAGATGTCTATCATACTTTTTTAACATCCTTATGAATATGTCTAACTACTGTAAAAAGGACACTTGGTACCCCCAAATTATACCGTTTTCTAATTTCAGGCCGAGTAGCCCACGGACTATAGGTACATAGTAGTGTTACTACCTACTATAACTTAAAAAATATTTTATAAAATAATTTGAGTTGTTCCACAAAAATTGTAACCGTTATAATGGCGGGACAAGATCCTGAATTCGATCGATTCATATTGCATTATTTATTAGTACTGAATTAGTACTATTTGGTACCTGTTGTAAAAAAATTGTACCTCTTCAATTTCAAAGTTATATTCAATCAGTCTGGTCCCGCCATTATAACGTTATAATGGCGGAACCAGGTTCTGAATTCTGTCGATTGATATTGCATTATTTAGGGTACTGAATTGATACTATTTGGTACCTTTTGTAAAAAAAATAGTACCTCTTCCATTTCAAAGTTATATTTGAAATAGTCTGGTCCCGCCAGTATAACGTTATAATGGCGGACCCAGGTATTGAATTTTGTCGGTTTATATTGCATTGTTTAGTACTGAATTGGTACTATTTGGTACCTGTTGTAAAAAAATAATACCTCTTCCATTTCAAAATTATATTTCGAATAGTCAGGTCCCGACATTATAACGTTACAATGGCGGGAAATAGTCTGGTTCAAATGGTCTGGTGGAACCACATTATTTCAAATATAATTTTGAAATGGAAGAGGTACTATTTTTTTTTTACAAGAGGTACCAAATAGTACTAATTCAGTACTAAATAATGCAATATAAATCGACAGAATATGAACAGAATTCAGGACCTGGTTCCGCCATTATAATGTTATAATGGCGGGACCAGACTACTTCAAATATAACTTTGAAAAGAGGTACTTTTTTACAAAAGGTACCAAATAGTACCAATTCAGTACTAAATAAAGCAATATGAATCGACAGAATTCAGGACCTGGTTCCGCCATTATAACGTTATAATGGCGGGACCAGACTGATTAAATATAACTTTGAAATTGAAGAGGTACAAATTATATTACAACTGGTACCAAATAGTACTAATTCAGTACTAAATAATGCAAGATGAATCGATCGAATTCAGGATCTGGTCCCGCCATTATAACGGTTACCAAAACTTACATTTAGTTTTGCACGAAGTATGATTGTTATTAATGTTATTATTATTATTACACAAGGTACATTTATAAATATTACATTATGTTCTGGAAATAAAGTAATTTTCTATAACTAGCTACGGCGGCTTCGCATGGGGGGAATACTGCTACTAAATATACTATTGTTCATTAATTATGCAGCCCCTCTATTGAATAATTGTCTAATCTATCTGATTTTGATAAAACGTCGAGAAGGTTTCGCAGTAACCATAATAATAGCGGGACCAGATCCTGAATTCGATCAATTCATATTGCATTGTTTTACCTTTTGTGAAAAAATAGTACCTCTTCTATTTGTAAGTTATATTCAAACAGTCTGGTCCCGCCATTATAACGTTATAATAATAATTTGTACGGTAGGACCTCTTAGACCAACATGCATCTATAATTACAGCAATCATCGGTTTTCCATCCGCACTAACATTTCCTTGAGATATTGCAGTCTGGTTTTTATTTGGCGGCATCGGCCATACAATATGCTGCTACTCTTTCTCACCACTCACAAACTGTGTTTTGAGTTGCCAAATATAATTTAGGAGTAAAGCCAAGCATTTTAAATTTAGAAGTAAGCACTTCTAAATGAGTAAATCCTGATCCTATAGACATCAGAGCTGAAACAGCTTGATGGTTTACATCCATACTATCATCGCAGCGTTCATCAGAACTGACATTAAGATCTCTCTTGCACATTTCACACAAAAAATTGAATGTCGAGTGCAGTCCTTTCAGTTTTCAGATGTAATTTTCATATAAGAAAAATTACATCCAAATTATGGGCCATGATCATTGATCTTAGCTAATTGATCCAGAAAATCTTTTACATTAATTATCCGTCGCCCTGTAATTGGATTATTTACATGACTAGTACCTTTCTCTATAATAAATTCTTGATCTTCCTCTGGCAACTCCTGGTTCCTATTATAAAAGAGTCAGATAAGTTATATTATTAGTCAGCCTTCTCCGTAGCCTACTTAGTAGTGAATGTGCCTATTATCCTGGAGGTTCCGGGTTCAAATCCCAGCGAGGGCATTAAATATTTGAGTATTTATTATCAGTATTATCACAACTTAAACTTATTCGAAAAAGGGTTGATTATCTCTAATCCAAGCCAAATCCAGGACATTTCATGTAACATTAAAGATTCTAAATATGGTTAGAAATACGTAGCAATATGTAGCAATGCTCGCGAGCAGCCTATATGTACTGATCTATTATACAGGGCGTCCCACGGCGATTCCACATGGAGGGAAAGTACCTTAAATAACATAGATAGTAGGTATATTATACTGAAAGAACACTTCATTTTATATAAACGGAATAAAACAGCATTCAAATTGTTTTGATTTTATTTGAAAAACAATTGTATGGAAAAAAAATATCGTGACTTCGGAGAAAAAGTACCTTAATTAAAAAAAATCTATCGATTAAAAAAAACAAGTTGAATTGCATTTTGAATTATTTCATGGTTAAACCGGGAATCGAACCCGCTACACGAGAAAAAAATATCCTGTAGGTTTGTCATACCAATAGAAAGGATTCAATGCGAGAATTATTTTTTTGCTAAGTAACAAAAGGCAGATCATTTTTTGTTTTCATTTGATGTGAACTTTTGATAGAAAAAATTGCCGTATGCCATACAACTATCCTTTTCATTTGAATGTAGGTACTCGTACCTATTAACCCCAACTCCTCCTGCGGTGTTGACTATTGCTTTGCAAAAAATATTTCGTAACGTAACGTAACGTATAATGTAGGGTCGAGGTAGACGGGCAGACGTTCATCACCAGTTGGGGAAAATACCCCATAAAAAATGTTTTTTCTAATTTTTTCTACCACTACCACGGCATGATTAATATGTATATCTGTACCAAATTGCAGATTTCTAATATAAATGGCCACTGAGATATGCTGCGGACAGACAGACGGACAGACGGACAGAGCGAAACTATAAGGGTTCCTAGTTTACTACGGAACCCTAAGAAGTTAGAATAGTATGAAGCCTCTTTTATAGAGTAGCTTATTTATTTAAAAAGATGTCATCATATCAATAGCATTAGCAGCCCCTGAGGTAATAAAACACCAGCCATAGCATTAGCAGCCCTTGAGATAATAAAACACCAGCCAATAGCATGTCGGGCCATGCTTGGGTTCCGTAGTTCTTCGGATATCTCCGAAAAGATTGACTTTAGAAAAATATTTTGGTTGAAGACCCTTATTACTTTTTCAAAGACCTATTCAACGATATTTCACACTATAGGATTACAGCAAATAAAAAAAAACATTCACACATCACCAGTTGGGGAGATACCCCATAAAAATTGTTTTTTCTAATTTTTTCTACCACTACCACGGACACCACGGTATGATTAATATGTATATCTGTACCAAATTGCAGATTTCTAATATTAATGGCCACTGAGCTATGCTGCGGACAGACAGATGGACAGACGGACAGAGCGCAACTATAAGGGTTCCTAGTTTACTACGGAACCCTAAGAAGTTAGAATAGTATGAAACCTCTTTTAAAGAGTAGCTTATTTATTTAAAAAGACGTCATCATACCAATAGCATTAGACGCTTCTGAGGTAATAAAACACCAGACAATAGCATGTCGGGCCATGCTTGGTTTCCGTAGTTCTTCGGATATCTCCGAAAAGATTGACTTTAGAAAAATATTTTGGTTGAAGACCCTTATTACTTTTTCAAAGACCTATTCAACGATATTTCACACTATAGGATTACAGCAAATAAAAAAATCATTCACACTTCACGAGTTGGGAAAGTACATAAAAAAAAAAAAATTTCTAATTTTTTCTACCACTTTGTCGGCATGATTAATATGTATATCTGTACCCAATTGCAGATTTCTAATATTAATGGCCACTGGGCTATGTTGCGGACAGACAGACGGATAGGGCGAAACTATAAGGTACATATAGTTTCGCTCTGTATAAAACCTCTTTTACAGAGTAGCTTATATAAATACTCTACATTAATCAGTTCCCTTAATTCCTTAACTTGACCTACCATCTAAACTGATCTTTTTCAAAAACTTGCATCACAGCCATCGCTCCATAACTTACGCAATCAATCAGAAATATCTACCAAAAGTGAAACACGTGTCGTTAAGGAGTTCCGTTCTGGTCTTTATCGGCAGTTCCACATACATTACAACGCATTAATGAAAATGCTTGATTTGTAAATGATACACAATCCTAAGGTTTGACCAGTTCCCTCAGTTCCTAAGGAAATACCCCATCAGAACTGGTATTTTACAATAACTTATACGACCATCTTCATTGCTTAAAATGCATAACCAGTTACATACATACAAAACACCAAATATAACTCAAATGTTACTCTAGTTGACAAACAAAACTAACTAAAATAACAAATACGTACTGGAAATAAAGCTCGTATCTCAGTTGCGATCTGATTCAATACTGACGTTGCTAAGAGGAGTGTCAGTTTTGGCTATTAGACGACGATTTACTTGTATGCTAGCAGATAATTATACGATATGAAAGTGAAAAATTTCAGCTGTGGTCATAAATTTATGCATACCTAATATTCAAATCGTATCATCATCATCATCAGACTATGATAGTCCACTGCTGGACGTAGGCAACTATGCGTATAAACGCATTAGGAGGTAAATGCCCATAATCGCCACACTGGGCAAGCGGATTGGCGATCGCAGTAATGTGTCCACTATGATGATGCTGCTGCCCACCATCAATATTTTATCAAATAGTGGTCAGTGACACTTCAATCCCTTAGTCGACTCTTACGACACCCGCATGAGGAGTTGGGATGGTGACAAATGTATTCAAATCGTATAGGTAATAACAAGAATATAGAAAATACAAATAAATAACTAGGAATGTATTGCAATTTACAGGGAAACACGGCTAAATAACTAGTAGGTAGGTACCTTTTGTGCCATTTCTGTAGGCTTATGATGGTACCGTCTTTAATCGTTTGTCGTTATTGCCGTCAGGTTCTAACAAGTATGTAAGTGCGTAAAGCTAAGTTCACATTTGTCTGTTGTGTTGTGTTATGATGCTCTCTGTCGTGATGGCTACCTTTCACATTTATATGACGTGCTGTGACGCATTCTGACGCAATTTTATATCAGTTCGTTCTCAGCACTCGGATAGCTCACACGTTCGCAATGTTCTTTCAAGAATCATCCGATTCAGATTCCGATTTTGAAGATGAATTGCATTTATTGGCGCTGGCTACGCTCTTACAAAAGAAAGAAAGAGAAGGAGGTACTGGATTCATGCAGTAAATAAAAAGAAAGAAACTAAAAGCGAGTTTCATTGTCTCGTTAAGGAGCTCGAGAGTGATCCTGAAAAATTTCATCAGTATTTTAGAGCGTCGAAGGCACAGTTTGCAGCTCTGACACGTCACGACACGACACTGGCGCGTTCACACTGCTGTGCCGTGTCGCTTCCCCGCCCCCCGTACCTCACCCGGTCTGACGCGGACCGGGATCGCTTATGACGCGACACAACACACGCCGTCACAACACAGTGCATCAGATAAATGTGAATGCCACGATATTAAATACTTGAAACCGATACCGTTCTGATGCGTCACAACACAACACAACAGACAAATATAAACGCGGCTTAAGTGAGGCGTAGCACGATAAATAGATAAAACGGGACCATCATAAGCCCCCTGGAAAGAGAATATAAGTATAATATGTAAATCATTCTAGTTTCAAACGAAAAATCAGTAAGTTACGTTTCCGAACTTATTTATCTCTTACTCTCTGTCTTCCGAACTTATTTACTCGTGCCGAAGCTGCCGCAGGGAAGTATCGCGAGTGCAGACTTCTGGCCGAAGGGCGCCGTACCTCGGCAGTTCTTTTTGTGTTAATGCGGTAGGATCATGGTGCGGCTACAGTTTGCATGGTACGGCTGCGGCTCAGACATGACAATGGAAAGCTGAGCTTAAAGTTTATGTACTTTATAGTTCGCGAGGATTTGGTTTTTACTTATAAATTCAATATTGAATGTACTGAGAAGATATATATGTACCTACATACTTTCTTACAAAGTCTTACGGCCGCAGATATCGCGGTGGCGGTCAGTAGAGATTTTATTCCACAAATCAACCATTCATTAAAGACTCGTATCACTTTTAATATACCTATTATTATAATTATATTAACAAACATATTCTATCTTTCTTATTATTATCATGATGACATCCTATCGTTTTGACTTTTAGCCGTCACACATGTGTTTTCAAATGATGTAATCTGTTGCCAGAGTATAGAAAATAAACTCCATTACACCAAATCGTATCCGTAAACTTCTTTCATTTTTAATCTTTTCTGCGAATGTAACTTATACGTGTTCGGTAGTATTGAGTTTTATTTAGAATCAGTTGTTATAGTTTTCTTGTGTTCGGTCATAAAAATAACAAAAACCTTAAATAAATGAGTGAGTTCGAACGAATTTCTTCGTATTGATTTTCCCTACTTATTTAAAGACACTTTGAGTACTGGCATCCCTTGACGTATATGTATATGATTTTATGTCATTTTGAATGTCAAAAAGAGCTGTCAACGGGAGCGATTTGGCGTGCGTCCGACCTCGAGAAGGCGCTCGCGCCATCTGAGTCAAAGGAGAATTTTGACTCGTGTCGCCATTTGTATGGAGAATACACGCAATTTTAAATTAAGGATTAAATTTCTTCGTTGTCTTTATGAGGAAAAATATGAATATGCCCTGATGCACTAATTCAGTTATCTGGCTTTTAAATTAACATGAATATTTTATGCCTGTTAAAGAAAAATATGCATTGCTTCGTGTTCGAAAAATATGCAATTTTTTGATTTTTCGGTACATTTAGAGCCAATTTCTAGGACACCCATGTAAATATAAAATATAATATCAATTGGAGCCTCTGCATAGGTTCTTTCTGAATAAGTTCATGTAAGAAATATGTTTGTAGAGTAATATTTACTTAACAAATTCTTTGTTCGAAAATAGGTCTAAAACGACAAAATCGGGAATCCGACCCTTAACAGTACCAAAAGCAATTTCTCAACATGTAGATAAATGTATCTTCGCCAGGCGTTAAACCCTACATCTGCCCAGTATGCGGCGCCCGCTTCGCCACAAACAAGCTATCCTCCCACATGTTGTCCCACTCGACCCGGCGGCCGCACTTGTGCGCCGCCCCGGGCTGCGCGCGCGCCTTCAAGTCGCGGCGCGCGCTGGCGCTGCACGGCGCCACGCACGCGCCGCGCCGCGCGCACCGCTGCGGCGAGTGCGGAGCTGTCTACAGCCATCGACAGTCGCTCAATAAACATGTTAGGCAGCATGCGGTGAGACCACTTTCCTACTCATTTTAGCATTTTTGTAGGACTCAAGAAGAATTGTTGGTATGTAACTGTGCTTCGTCTGTCAGAGAAGAACAGATTTGGCAACGATTGAACAAAATTGCTCCGCTTTGAAGTCACAACGCTTGGGGCGCCAACTAAAGCCATCGCCAGTCACTCAACAAACATGTTAGGCAGCATGCGGTGAGACCACTTTCCTACTCACTATAGCATTTTTGTTATAATGAAGAATTGTTGGTATGTAACTGTGCATCGTCTGTCAGAGAACAGATTTGACAAGCTATCCTCCCACATGTTGTCCCACTCGACCCGGCGGCCGCACTTGTGCGCCGCCCCGGGCTGCGCGCGCGCCTTCAAGTCGCGGCGCGCGCTGGCGCTGCACGGCGCCACGCACGCGCCGCGCCGCGCGCACCGCTGCGGCGAGTGCGGAGCCGTCTACAGCCATCGACAGTCGCTCAATAAACATGTTAGGCAGCATGCGGTAAGGCCACTTTCCTCCATCATAGGCTGATGATGACGACTCTGATCAGGTGCAGATCCAAGAGCGGGACAATAGGGGCACTTGGCAATTGGCAATGACACTGGCTGGACCTAGATTTCATTATAAAATACTATCATCAACATCATATTATACGTCAGCCACAGCCATCGACAGTCGCTCAACAAACATGACCACTTTCCTACTCACTCACAACAATTCTTTGTTACGAGTATAACAAAAATGCTAATTTTGTTATACTCGTAACAAAGAATTGTTGATATGTAACTGTGCTTCGTCTGTCAGAGAAGAACAAATTTGACAACGATCGAACAAAATTGCTCCGCTTTGAAGTCACTGCGCTTGGGGCGCCAACTGAAGCCATCGCCAGTCACTCAATAAACATGCTAGGCAGCATGCGGTGAGACCACTTTCCTACTCACTTTAGCATTTTTGTTATAACGAAGAATTGTTGGTATGTAACTGTGCTTCGTCTGTCAGAGAAGAACAGTTGACAAGCTATCCTCCCACATGTTGTCCCACTCGACCCGGCGGCCGCACTTGTGCGCCGCCCCGGGCTGCGCGCGCGCCTTCAAGTCGCGGCGCGCGCTGGCGCTGCACGGCGCCACGCACGCGCCGCGCCGCGCGCACCGCTGCGGCGAGTGCGGAGCTGTCTACAGCCATCGACAGTCGCTCAATAAACATGTTAGGCAGCATGCGGTAAGGCCACTTTCCTACTCCTTAGCTCTCGGCTTTTACCTCCTAATGCGCATAGGCATAGTTAGTAGAAGAGGCCTACGTCCAGCAGTGGACTATCATAGGCTGATGATGACGACTCTGATCAGGTGCGGATCCAAAAGCGGGGCACTTGGCAATGACACTGGCTGGACCTTGATTTCATTATAAAGTACTATCATCAACATCATATTATACGTCAGCCACAGCCATCGACAGTCGCTCAATAAACATGCTAGGCAGCATGCGGTAAGATCACTTTCTTACTCACTTTAGCATTTTTGTAGCACTAACGAAGAATTGTTGGTATGTAACTGTGCTTCGTCTGTCAGAAAAGAACAGATTTGACAACGATTGGACAAAATTGCTCCGCTTTGGAGTCACTACGCTTGAGGCGCCAACTAAAGCCATCGACAGTCGCTCAACAAACATGCTAGGCAGCTTGCGGTGACACCACTTTCCTACTCACTTTAGCATTTTTGTAGCACTAGCGAAGAATTGTTGGTATGTAACTGTACATCGCCTGACAGAGAAGAACAAATTTGACGACGATTGAACAAAATTGCTCCGCTTTGAAGTCACTACGCTTGGGGCGCCAACTGAAGCCATCGCCAGTCACTCAACAAACATGCTAGGCAGCATGCGGTGAGACCACTTTCCTACTCACTTTAGCATTTTTGTTATAACGAAGAATTGTTGGTATGTAACTGTGCATCGTCTGTCAGAGAAGAACAGTTGACAAGCTATCCTCCCACATGTTGTCCCACTCGACCCGGCGGCCGCACTTGTGCGCCGCCCCGGGCTGCGCGCGCGCCTTCAAGTCGCGGCGCGCGCTGGCGCTGCACGGCGCCACGCACGCGCCGCGCCGCGCGCACCGCTGCGGCGAGTGCGGAGCTGTCTACAGCCATCGACAGTCGCTCAATAAACATGTTAGACAGCATGCGGTAAGGCCACTTTCTTCCATCATAGGCTGATGATGACGACTCTGATCAGGTGCAGATCCAAGAGCGGGGCAACAGGGGCACTTGGCAATGACACTGGCTGGACCTTGATTTCATTATAAAGTACTATCATCAACATCATATTATACGTCAGCCACAGCCATCGACAGTCACTCAATAAACATGCTAGGCAGCATGCGGTGAGACCACTTTCCTACTCACTTTAGCATTTTTGTTATAACGAAGAATTGTTGGTATAACTGTGCTTCATCTGTCAGAGAAGAACAGATTTGGCAACGATTGAACAAAATTGCTCCGCTTTGAAGTCACTACGCTTGGGGCGCCAACTAAAGCCATCGACAGTCGCTCAACAAACATGCTAGGCAGCATGCGGTAAGGCCACTTTCCTACTCACTTTAGCATTTTTGTACCACTAGCGAAGAATTGTTGGTATATAACTGTGCTTCGTCTGTCAGAAAATAACAGATTTAACAACGATTGAACAAAATTGCTCCGCTTTGAAGTCACTACGCTTGGGGCGCCAACTAAAGCCATCGCCAGTCACTCAACAAACATGCTAGGCAGCATGCGGTGAGACCACTTTCCTACTCACTTTAGCATTTTTGTAGCACTAACGATGAATTGTTGGTATGTAACTGTGCATCGTCTGACAGAGAAGAACAAATTTGACAACGATTGAACAAAATTGCTCCGCTTTGAAGTCACTACGCTTGGGGCGCCAACTAAAGCCATCGCCAGTCACTCAACAAACATGCTAGGCAGCATGCGGTAAGGCCACTTTCCTACTCACTTTAGCATTTTTGTAGGACTAAAGAAGAATTGTTGGTATGTAACTGTGCTTCGTCTGTCAGAGAAGAACAGATTTGACAAGCTATCCTCCCACATGTTGTCCCACTCGACCCGTCGGCCGCACTTGTGCGCCGCCCCGGGCTGCGCGCGCGCCTTCAAGTCGCGGCGCGCGCTGGCGCTGCACGGCGCCACGCACGCGCCGCGCCGCGCGCACCGCTGCGGCGAGTGCGGAGCTGTCTACAGCCATCGACAGTCGCTCAATAAACATGTTAGGCAGCATGCGGTGAGACCACTTTCCTACTCACTTTAGCATTTTTGTAGCACTAACGAAGAATCCATCGTCAAGTCAGTGCTGCTCTTCGGCTGTGAAACGTGGAGAGTGACTAAAGGGCTGACACACAAGCTACACGTGTTTGTCAATAAGTCGCTTCGTTCGATCCTCCGCGTATTCTGGCCGAAAACTATAAGGAACGAGGATTTGTGGAACTCGTGGCGTCAGATTCCAATCGCCCAAGAAGTAGCGCAGCGCTCCGCTTTGAAGTCACTACGCTTGGGGCTCCAACTAAAGCCATCGCCAGTCACTCAACAAACATGTTAGGCAGCATGCGGTGAGGTCACTTTCCTACTCACTTTAGCATTTTTGTAGTACTAACGAAGAATCGTTGGTATGTAACTGTGTTTCGTCTGTCAGAGAAGAACAGATTTGACAACGATTGAACAAAATTGCTCCGCTTTGAAGTCACTACGCTTGTGGCGCTAGTTACAGCCATCGACAGTCGCTCAACAAACATGCTAGACAGCATGCGGTGAGACCAATTTCCTCCTCACTTCAGCATTTTTGTAGCACTAACGAAGAATTGTTGGTATGTAACTGTGCATCGTCTGTCAGAGAAGAACAGATTTGACAACGATTGGACAAAATTGCTCCGCTTTGAAGTCACTACGCTTGTGGCGATAGTTACAGCCATCGACAGTCACTCAACAAACATGCTAGGCAGCTTGCGGTAAGACCACTTTCCTACTCACTTTAGCATTTTTGTTATAACGAAGAATTGTTGGTATGTAACTGTGCATCGTCTGTCAGAGAAGAACAGATTTGACAAGCTATCCTCCCACATGTTGTCCCACTCGACCCGGCGGCCGCACTTGTGCGCCGCCCCGGGCTGCGCGCGCGCCTTCAAGTCGCGGCGCGCGCTGGCGCTGCACGGCGCCACGCACGCGCCGCGCCGCGCGCACCGCTGCGGCGAGTGCGGCGCTGTCTACAGCCATCGACAGTCGCTCAATAAACATGTTAGGCAGCATGCGGTGAGTGCACTTTCCTACTCACTTTAGCATTTTTGTAGCACTAAGGATTGTTGGAGACTGGTGAAACAATAGAATAAAAGCCAAATGGTAAGTAAGATTTTTCACACCTCATGCTCGTCGAAGCCGCATTATATGTCATATAAACTTCACGAAAAGCAAGACATTATATCCCTTGGCAAAAACCGGGTTATAATGTTGTATGAAATTTCTAAGTATTTCTACTAAGTATTACATAGGCCTCCCCCGAAAATTGCCACAATGATCGGTCCTGCGCCACCCGCATCCAGCGGACCCCTGCGACCTTCACCAGGTCATCAGTTCACGTCCTTCGGCTGATATTATGATGATAAAGTATTACTAAGCCGGTTTTTTGTCTCGCATATGTTGAGAAAAGTAGAGTATAAACCGCGGGAATAAAACTGTTTGTTCTGGGCGCTTGAATCGAACCCGTGACATAAAACAGTGCTTTATTCCCTTAGTGTATAATCTACTATTTAACAAGCTACAGATTTGACATCGATTTGGACAACATGAAACACTCATTGCTCCGCTTTGAAATCACTACACTTGCGGTGCCGACTACAACCATCGGCCCCGATGCAATGTGCCACGGATTTTCGTTTAATTATTTGTCTGTAAATCTGTAATGCGACTGAAAGCGCGACTAATTTCAATAATTCATCGTTGGATGTCAAGGGCATTGTGGCCACATCAGTTTGGTGGATTATTGGAACTTTAGGGTTAGATGTACATGTTTCAAAAGTACTTCCTATGTTGATTTTAAAGCTACAGGTAAATTCACTAAATTTGGCACGAATGGAACGAATGAAATGAATGACATCTATCATTGTGTGTATGCGGTCGTCCTATACCAACCTCTGTATCTACTGTCATTAAGAAACATCAACACATAAATAGATACCTACTTTCTGTTACTTACTCGATCCATTCGTACCAGCTTTCGTGAATTTACCTGTATCTGAAGTTTTGACACCTCTGAAGTTGCCAAAGTTTACGAAAGCTGCATGTCATCAACATCATGCATGCATGCATATGTCTGTAAATTAGGTACCGTTTGTTTCTTAATAAAGAAAAGAACATGCAGAATACGAAACATATACATAATTAAATGTTTTACTGAATCTTACACAACACTTTTGTCAAACCTAATTTAGAAAACTAACATTGCCAATGTACTGACATAACTTTAATTTATTGTTTCAGAAACCCATTACCACGGACAGCATGCAAATCGACCAAAGCGACATTTAAACAAATTACCACGTACTCGAACAATATAAACACGTACTCAGGCCAAAGTTACGAAGTTCCTATTTACGCAAGATTAGTTTCCTGACAAAAAATGACAGCAAAAAATGCGTGCAAATCGTACGTGACCGAGATTCGTCGCGGTCAAGGTTGTCATAACATAATAGTAGCCATGACTTTGCAAGTATCGGTAACGTTAGGTTTTACTCGATACGTAAAGCAGGCCATCGCGCTCGCTCCAATATGTTAGTGCGAGCGCGATAGCATGCATTACGTATCGAGGAAAACCTGACGTTTCCTTTACTTTCCAACTTATTGTACGGCTGATACGGCTACAGTAAGGTTTAGAGTGAACGATAAAGTAAACGTTACTTGCGAACTCGTGGTACGCTTACTCGTTGGTGAAACTGACTCCTTATTGGCTTTTAAGTTTCAATTAACAGTCATTCTATCATTGGACCTATAAAGGGTGTGTGCCCTGAAGGTAAAGAGACCTTTCACTCGTGATCATCATAAATTAAAAATTCACATTAAACTTATCCATAACTAGTTTACCCTTATCCGGTACTGGGCAGTTAGTTGCCCAGTAGTTGATAAGGGTAGACTGTAAATGACATAAATGACATTTCATTCTTACTCAGATATTAGGTAATTTCAATAATTGGCTATTAACTTTACATTAACTTTTATTTGTAGATTCGAAAGTTGTTCACTAAAATAAGACAACTAATGATAAATAATTTTGTAAGATATCGCCGCCCTAATATGACAAGCTATGTTGCACTTTTATCAACTTCAAATTTGAAGATTGTTACTTCGACACTTGGTATAGATTTAATTACCCCGAGAATAGAACATTAACATTGAACCATGTAATATTTATTAGGTTAGCGATACGCAAACTTTATTACGTTTAAGTTATTCAATAAATACCAAAGAGTGTATAACTTTATAATTTAGATACATAAACAATACCAAATATTAGAACGTAAGTGTTTTGTGAATTTGAATAAAATAGATGTAAGTATGATGTTGGCGTTTGTATTGTTTTATTTTAGTTCTATAATAACCAATTTGCTAGATCGATCTAATTTTGACTTCATAAGGCCCTATTATGACGACAAATTTAGTAATAAAACTAATAACCCACCTAACCTAGTGTCCTAACAATAGGACATAGTATTTAGAAGATGTATGTAGTACTAAATAGGTACTACTCATTAGTAAAGTTGAAATCCTGTTGTACTCTACGTTTTGTCTTCCTAAAAACAAGTTATGGAACTTAGAAGTAGGCAGGAAACTATTTCAACGTCCTAATTATTACATGACATGAACATATTATTATATGTAACCCTTCACTGCCCCATAGGCAAGCTGTACATATATAATATGCTGCCTGAAAAAAATATGCCTAAGCTTTTGAATTGAAAATGCATCAAATTATAGAGTCAATGTTCAAATTGTTTAGAACGTATTGAAACTGCGATTTGCAACCAGCCAATTCTGTGGCAGCTTAGCGCTAGAGATACCTACAGAAGTGTCGACCACGTCGCTTATCAAAGGGATAAAGGAATTGTGCAACGGACTGCAGTTTTTGCTGCATCAACCTTGCCCCAACTAGGTCAATGCACTCGCAAACTTTTTCTATTCTATTTAGAGGACCTTCACCCACTACTCTGCCGTGACTGTACCCACAATTTCACACCACGAAATCGATTTAGAAACGTTTATTAAGAAACTTAAATTACATTTAACTAAGTATAAAAATAATGTTTAACAATGCAATTACTAACTAGAAATCACAATTGTGCAATGAACAAACGATTTTCTGAACACCTGTAGACTTTACGTGTTTGGTGTAATGTTTACAGGTTTTCAGTAGTTTTTTTCATTTTGAATGGTTGCCGACTCAGTCGATATAATAAATAACAAGGATTATGGCAGGTGCTTTCCAAGCAAGTTTCCAAATAACCAGATTCTGAAAACAGCAATGTGGGAGAACTTTCGACATTTATGATTTTGTAGATTGAATCAGGATTTTGAATTTTGAGAGGCGTGTAACAAGTGTAGTGCAGCTACGCGCGAGTTACGGAGGTTATGAATACAATGCATATGACTCATGAAACCTAATAGTTTAAATGTACATGAGAATATTACGATACATTTTTATGTTAAAGGCAAGTGAGAATCTGGTGATTCGGAGTTAGGCTTCGAGCATAACGGGACTTAGGCGTTTTTATGTTTCCTTTTGACGTGATGGTGCGTGTGAGGGTCGTCCTGTCTCACGTTAGTCGCGCGGAGGTATTTGCTCTCGTAGCCTTTCTCCCTCACTCTCGCGTTGGGGCTGAGCTTATCAGTTCTTTCCCTCTCGTCGGCCCTCTCATCCTCGCTCGCTCGCTCCTCGTCCCCTGCTCGTTCAGACTCGTCTGCCCTGTCCCTGTCCCTGTCATCTACTAGTCTCTCCTTGTCTTCGCCAAGACGTTCGTAGTCTTCAGCTATCCTTCCATGTTCATCCGTCCGTTCGTCCTCCCCGATCCTTTCAGGGTCCTCTTGCAACCGTTCGTGGTCGTCCAAGAAATCACCGTTCCCAGGAGCTTCTTCGAGCCTAGCTAGATCGGCGTCTTTTGTGGGAGGAGGAACAGTTAGCTCCATGAAGTGTTTTTCGGTGTCTGAGATTTTGCGTTTGTTACCGTAGTAATCGTAATCGCCAGCGGAGTAGGCGTCATCTTCTTCGTCAGTTGAGCGGCGGTTACGGCGGGACTTCTTGCGGCGACGGCGAGGCCGCTCGGTCTGCTCTGCGGGGATAGAATTCTCGCCGTCACTGTCATCCTCCTCGGATGACTGCTCCACGCTTTCCTCGTCCCGGTCCGGCTTCTCCGGCCGGCCTCGGTTCAGTTTCTTTGGCCGCTTCTCTCTGTATATCGGCGGCACTCTCACGGTCACCGTGTCTATCTGGCCTGGGTTTTGCTCCGTGGGTGGAAGAACTCTGGGCCGGAGGGCGCGACGCGGGTCTTCAGTGGTCGTGGTCGATTCTTCCTCCTCTTCCTCCGCTTCGGGTAAGGGAAGGGGTACTCTTTGTGGTCGCTGGCGCTCTTTATTTTCTCTCTGACGTTCCTCCCTCGGGCGTTCTTCCCTTTCGTCAGATCTTCTCTGTATCTGATTGGCTAAGTCGCGGTCTCCAAAATGCACACTGCGGTAGTCGTTAGCGGGAAGCTTATTATTCTTCTTCCTCTTCCTTTTGACTTCAACCTTTGGTGGGGGCTTCTGTTTTTGCTGCCAAAAAGCACCGACGGCCGTACCGAACTCTTGCACCGCTTTAACTCCATCTCGGGACTCCTGAGCGTCTTCATAGTCATCATAGGCTGGGGCTTCTTCCTCGTCGTCATAAGCAAGGTAGTCGTCTCCAGCGAGTGCCTGAGGGTTGACCTGATTGGCATCGATAGTACGTACCCTGTGCTGCTGCCCGTTGCGGACGACGAAGGCGTCAACGAAGACGCGTGGTTGACGCGGCGGGTCGGCGGGCAGTCGGGCCGCGCGGGGTTCTATAGCAACCGGAGCTATGGGCGCCTCCTCGACCTGCTCAAGTTCTTCAGCCGCTGCTGGTGCCGGCGCAGCAGTCACGGGCTGACGATTAAAGTTGAACTGCAGGCGGAAGTTGGAGTTTATTGTTTCGAGGTTATCCTTCGGTGGAGGCGGCGGGGGCGGTGGAGCGCAAGGAGATGGGGTTGTTGGGTTGGCTCTAGGCTTCGCGCATGGTGGCGGCGGCGGCGGCGGTGGTGGTGGCGGTGGCGGAGGTGGAGGTGGTCTAGGCTTAGGCTTCGGTGCTGCTCTAGGCTTCGGGCAAGGCGGGGGCGGCGGCGGCGGCGGTGGCGGTGGAGGAGGCGGCGGGGCCACAGCTCTGCACGGAGGCGGCGCCGCCGCTCTAGGAGCCCCACACGGCGGCGGAGGCGGCGGCCCGGCAGCCGCCGCTAGCGGTATATCAATCCCGGGAACAGGCGCGAGCGGGGGCGGGAACGTCGCCGCTTGAGGCGGTCTCCGCTGAACATTGTATCCAAGCACATCAGCTAAGCCTCTAAACACGATATCTCCGAACGTCCTCTTCTTCCTCACAATCGGTTCATGCTCCGTATCATTAGCATCCAATGTGATCCCATCTTCTACGGTTACATTCGTTCTATCGCTTTCTGCAGTATCATTGATCGCACTTAGTTTTCCCTCGTCTGTGGTATTGGCAGGACTGGGTCCCTTGTCACTCAGTTGTTCGGCGCCGAGTGCCCCCGATTGGTCACCGAAGGCGAACAGCAACAGCAACAACGCGGCAGCCCGCATGGCGCATGGTCGAATGTCGCGCGAATCGGCGCGGGCGCCGGTTTTGTGGTCAAGCGCTGCCGTCACGCGTCATTGCCCGTCAGGTGGGATAGCCGATAGGATGCGTGAGAACTGATTAGTGATAAGCCTTCATTAAGGGTCGGGAATATTTTTTAAGTGTCATCGAAGTGGTAGCAAAACTTCTACAACAGTTAAAAGCCTAAATCTAGATCTACAGGTTATCCGTGTACGTATTTTCTATTGTTTATAATTTAGAAGGTTGGGGACATACCTACATGTGCACTATGTGCAGCGTAGGTATTTTAGGCGGGCTGTACAGAAGGAAATATATGAATTCTTAATTTTTTGTCCTTAAGCTAAACCACTAATTGGAGTTCGAGGCCAAAGAATCTACGAAAATATTGCCATAACAATGAAATGTTCTTACAATAGTAAATCCTTAATTTCTAAAAACAGACGTTGAGATATCTTACTTATTGGTAATTTTAATTCTTTAATTTATAGAAACAATATTATTTACTTATTTTCACGTAAATATGAGATATTTTAATAAAAACTTAATTATCCGCAATTATTAGTAACAAAGTTGGTATTGCGCTGGTATCACCTCAGGTGTTAATAACATTTGGTACAGCAATTTAACTACACATAAATTTAAACCCTATTTCTGCATACGTTTAGAAAATTGCAGAATAATATATTGTAGCGTGCTTTATGTTCACATTTCGTATTCGTAAAATTCCTTTGGCCTACAAATTTCTTTGGCAGTGCTATAGTTCTCCATTTAAATTATCATACAGATCTAACGTATTGTTTTCTTCCGTAGGTTGTTAACAATGTGACCCACTTGGTTCAGCCATGCTTCGCTATACACCCCATCATCAAAAAATTAAATTCCAAATGAAATATACTGGGTGAAATGTTACAAAACACAATGATACAAAATCATATTTTCTGGATCTATACGTACTCATGATTACAGCCAAGTTTTACTATGGGACCAGCCTTGAAAAAGTTACCACTCAGGAGGATGAGTGATGAAGAAGACAAATAAAATACAAAAAACCGGCCAAGTGAGAGACGGAATCGCGCGCGAAGGGTTCCGTACCATTATCAGTTTATTATTTAAAAAATACAGTTAAGTCAACCTACCTCAAAAACTATAGGAGATAATTTAATCAAGTACTTTGAGAGCTGATATCTCGAAAACGATTTGCTTAAATAAAAATAAGATTTATAAACCTTCATATCATTTTCAAAGACCTTTCTATTAATACCCCATACGCTTATATACAACTTCAAAAAACAATTCTATCCCTCAGTTACATGTATGGAGGACCCCCACCCCAATGGTTTTTTTTACAATTTAGTATCATAATCCTGTAGCGGTTCATACAACACATATCCTTACCAAATTTCGTTACGTTACTGTAGCATCTATAGTTTCCGAGTAAATCGGCTGTGACAGACGGACAGACGGACATGACGAATCTATAAGGGTTCCGTTTTTGACGACGGAACCCTAAAAAATGCTTTCATTTTACATTTCCAAATTTCTTTCCCATAATTTTAAGCCGTAATAAGGTAGGGGGCTTAGTAATTTAACCATACCTACTGTTTTAATAAATATGGCGCGCTGTCGTTTGTGTTCACTGGTAATTCAACTTCTATTTATAATAGGCTTTGAAACGTTGGCTCTTATCATTTTAAGATCTTTACAAGAAAATTTTGTCATTTCTATGTGAGAAAAGAAAAGTTTTTAGACATTTACGTGTTTTTAAGAAAATCCTAGTTGTGACAGCCATATTAAACAAAAAGGCGTACAAACATTACGGAGGTGTATAATATTTTTATTATGAATTATTTTAAATAAATTAATTAAATAACAAAAAGGTTGTGGAAACCTGAAAACTTTATTTGACAATGACATAAGAGACTTTGACAGATTTGACAATAACGCATCTGTCGTAGTTTCGTTGGCCTCGAACTCCAATTTCTGGTATAGTAGGTTGATATATTATGCGACAATTTCTAGAATGTTCAAGTAGTCTTTTTCTTCTCTCTAGTTCTTTATTAATTATTCTTAATCGTCCTTAATTCAGGACTTGCACGATAAGACTGTAAATTGTCACATTTTGAAAGGCCATAGTCGGATTTTCATAGTAAGTCAGCCTTTAAATCAACCAGACTCTAGTATTTTTTTGTGAGTACCTCTTATGGTGAAGAATATTTCTGCTGAGTATCAACGTCCTATCGGTGACAGTTTTTGACTTATGATTTTTTTTAGTTTTTTCTTTAATGTGTTGTATCTCAGGATGTATAAAAGCGAATTGCTTCAAATTTTGAAATAATGTTCTTTATTTAGATATGCATCGAATTTAAAAAAATGAGTATCGATTGTCGTATTAAAAAAAGAAAAAAAAGACCAAAAAATTTTTCATATTTTTTTTTTGTGTACCTATGAAGTAGTGACACCTCTATTTTCTTTTTCTAATTATAGACCATACATTGGCCTACTAGTTGCCTAAGTATCAAAATTTTCCAAGCGGTACTTCTTACCAAAAATCGGCAATATGTGTGGTCAAGTTCTGCATTCAATCGGTGTTTTTCAATGTAGTATACAAACTCTTCATTTATATTTGAGTTTTCTTATCAGGTTATCTTATTTAAAAGTAAATGCTAATGACAACTTAATGTCATCATGATGCAAGCTGTTTATTTCATTATTAATCAGCCGTTTACCATTTCAACTAGCGTATCTCGATAATATTTAACTGCAATATATTATTTTTAATGAATATCTCATAAATAATATCGAATTACGCTAGTTAAAATAATAAACGGCCGATTAATAATGAAATAAACAGCTTGCATCATGATGACATTAAGTTGTCATTAGCATTTACTCTTAAATAAGATAACCTGATAAGAAAACTCAAATATAAATGAAGAGTTTGTATACTACATTGAAAAACACCGATTGAATGCAGAACTTGACCACACATATTGCCGATTTTTGGTAAGAAGTACCGCTTGGAAAATTTTGATACTTAGGCAACTAGTAGGCCAATGTATGGTCTATAATTAGAAAAAGAAAATAGAGGTGTCACTACTTCATAGGTACACAAAAAAAAAAATGAAAAATTTTTTGGTCTTTTTTTTTCTTTTTTTTATACGACAATCGATATTCATTTTTTTAAATTCGATGCATATCTAAATAAAGAACATTATTTCAAAATTTGAAGCAATTCGCTTTTATACATCCTGAGATACAACACATTAAAGAAAAAACTAAAAAAAATCATAAGTCAAAAACTGTCACCGATAGGACGTTGATACTCAGCAGAAATATTC